>CAWUFW010020017.1:0-165222 GCA_963921515.1 Calotriton arnoldi
AAACGCCGTTAACTTCTATGGAGAAAGTCGCGGTTTGGAAATTAAAGAAAAGGGACACTTAAAGAAGGACTTGGAGCAAACCCTTTGAGAACTAGGTCGTTCTAGAGTCTCTACCCACGGGAGCACCGGAGTACTCTTGTTACCTCACCCAGGGAAGCCGGGTGCATAGGTGCCTTTCGGGGTCGGGTTTCGTCGTCGATTTGAATGGCGATCTGCTGCAAAGTGCTGCTGGCGACCAAGTGGAAAGTGTTCCGGGTGAATCCACAGGTGGATCGGAGATCTGAAGAACCTGAAAGCAGAGGGGACAGAGTCTGGGTCACTAGCCAGTGACCAGGAAGGCGATGAGCAGATGCCCACCGATGTCGAGTGCTTCAGGTAGGTTGACGGTCATCTTGACTCTTCAGCCACGTGGCCCAGGAGGCGTTGTCAGCAACCAGGAGCAGGATTCGGGCTGGTACACAATGTTTGTCGAGTGCTGAGGTGTCGGCGACCGGATTGGACCCAACAAGCCTTGGCAACGGCAAGTCTCAATGTAGATGAAGATTGACGATGATGCAGACCAGCAAGGTCTGAGGAACTCACCCAGCAAGGGTAAATGAGGGCAAGTCTAGAGCAACCAGGGAGCCCAAGAAGAAAAGGATTGGCCTTCGTAAAGGGCTACTAGCCAACGGGCTAGCGACCGTGAAGGAGCCTCGAGACAGTGCACATGGAGCTGGCTCACAGAACACTCGTGGAGTGGAGGCCAGTGATCTTCGATGCAGTTGGTGCTGGAGGCTAGGGCTACTCGGAGCCCAAAGCACGACTTCGTGGGAGACCCAGAAGAGGATGCACTAGCAAATGCGTGCAGTGTCCAGGGGTCACGGTTCCACGTTACCCACGACAGCTACGGGCCTCAGCATTGCTGGGGACTCAGGGCAGCCTCGGGGAAGTCTAGAAATCCACCTCTGGTGATGCAAAGACTTCGGCGTCCGACGGGAGCTTAGGCGATGCAGACCGGACAATTGCTTCTTTGGTGCCTGCCAAGCAGGGGAGTCACTCCTTGACCCCAAGGGAGATTCTTCTGTCCTCTAATCTGGGTTCCTATACTTATACTAAGTTTAGGGGTTGGACTTACTCTGTGGCCCCACCTATGGGTGGGTCAGGGCAGAGGGGTGGCTACACCCCTTTGCCTTTGTCCAGTTCGCGCCAAAGCAGGGGCTGCAAGCCCCTGATCCGGTTTGAACTGGGGTATGCATAGAGACACCAAGTGTGCCCCCAGTGCAGGACTTCAAAGCACCCGAAAGTGCTCCCGCCCAGCCCCAATACACACTATCCTGTCTGGGGAGGTGGTCACACCTCCCTGGGACAGGAAACCTATTGTCCAGGCCTCCCCTGCCGGAGTTTCGTCCAGCAGCAGGAGGCCAGACTTGTGTCTGTGGCAGCAGCATCCATTTTGTGATGCCAGGGCTTTAGAAAGAAGTTACCGGCCAGGCCAGGGTTAACATGTCTCTCCTCTACAAGGGTGGAATGCTACCCCCGCCGCCAGAATTGGCGGGGGGTAGTATTCCAAGATGTTTGACACCAAACACAACATGTTTCGGTGCAGCCATTCCAAAGTTAGCATTTAACGCGAGGTTATAATGCGCTTAAGAGTATATGGTCAGGCTGCACTACAAACAGCATCAGAGAAGGGTCTCCGAATGCTGCAGAGGGGCCCTGCTCATGCAGGGGCACCCTCTCACATAGGAACCACGCACTCTGCCTTCAGGATTGATAAGACCTGCCATAGGAGTGACTTATAGTTTTATATGTGTGTATGTATATAGTGATATAGGTAACCTATATCACAGTAAGAGGTGCATGCACCACCTTACCCAGGCTGCAGTAGCAGACCTGTGGTGTCAGTTTGGATGGCCTTCCAGGGGTGGCACAATACATGCTGCAGCCCCTGGTAGGCCTCTGAGGTACCTATGCCCTGGGTACATAGTATACCATATACTAGGGACTTATAAGGGCACTCCAGATTCCAATCAGAGATGTGCCTAAGGCACATGGAAACCATTTTACAGAGAAAGCAGATAGACTGGGGCCCTGAATAGCAGGATCCCAGCCCAACTAAGTCATAAACCAGCAAAACACCATAAAAAAAAGTGGGGGCAACCATATAGTCAGATTCCACCTTCCTACAAGGAGAACTAGGACAAAAGTCTTAGACAGAAAGTGCACTACTACATACACTCAAGAGAGTGTCTCACCTATTTCATACTCCAACTACACTAATTCATAACTTTACACAAAATGTAAACAATATCATGAGCAATCAGTTAAATGATCCAAAGTGTTCGACAAAATGTCCATGACACCGTCACTCTGGTGCTTTGTAGCTTTGTGTTTATTTAAAGTAGAATTTTTCAAGAAAAGTTCATTGTTTTTCAAATCTAAGTCATTTATATCAGGCGTGGGTCACATAAATACCAATGCATTTCGGGTGTTAAGCCCACCCTTCCTCAGGGGAATCTACAAACAAATCATAATGCCAATAAGTATACGGTAAGTAAAGTCACATGAGAACATACAATAAACCAATTTGGCCCTCAATCCTGTGAGGTAATTGTACATAGGAACTGTCCAAATAATGTGCAAAAGCCCAAGATTCAACACAACTAGTTGGTAAATGACATGAAACGTGACTCAGGAAAAGAAAGGAATCCATGAGAAGAAAGGTAAAACAAGTTCAGATCTTGTGATCGAAAAGAAAACTGTGAATTTAAATGCCAACCCTCGTAACACCCGTGCTCACCACTCAGCAAGACAATCTCCTATAAACCAGTGTACGTGACCCTAAGAATTCATAGTGCACACATGCAATGCCATAAGTCAACGTGCACCCCCATGCTTGTGTCTACAGCTCCCTATATATCCATGAATACCTCCACGCCAAGTATCTCGTGTTAAATCTTCCAGCGTGTGTATCCTCAATGATGCCCGATAAAACTGTCCTTGTGCCAAGAAGGGGAGTCTCGCCACTGGTGTCGCCGAAAAGCCAGTGTTTTATCCAACTCTCGAGAGCAACTATCACATAACGCTGCAAGTAAATTAATGCCTCTTAGTCTCCCTGCACCAAATGAATAAACTCCAACTCATGACTTAAAAAGGTAGTGCAACTCACCTAGTGACCATGTTCAAAAGCGACGTAATTCTCCAATGAATGTCGGCTTGTTATGAACCATTCACTACGCCTTGCCATCCTCTCTAATGCTCATGTAGATAACCTGCAAAAAGGTTCTCCCACCTAGCCGGACCGCCGTCCGCTGTGAATTAACCAGATTAACAAGGATTATTTCTATATCTGAAAACGCATAACTACAACATCCCTGAGGCTCGTTTACTCACCAACCACTCCGCAACGTGACTCAGAGTCCTGAAGTCTTAACCACCTGGGCTTGAGTTTAATCCAGTGGCTGATACGACCGCTGTTTTTAAACACCAACTCGATTCCCACGTTCACCGCCCGTGAATGCGCGACGCGCCTCCACCAAGTGTTAGAAATAGAAATAGGACAGGAAGATTCTCATAGAGTAAGAGACTGAGGCAATATGTCTGCCAATCTGCTAGTCGAGCCTGCTGCTATAAATCTGATATGCAGTAAATCAACAAATAAATCAACAATTACTTATTATACAAGAGTACCCATCATAATGTACAGCGAGAATTCAGAACTACTATACATGTGACATGCGTTTGTTCTCTTCATAGCAACGATCATTGATTATCAGTAAAGTTCTAAGTGTACAATAAAGTTTTGAGTGTACACACTCTAGATCTATCAGGGGTCCTCATAACAGAGTGTTGAAATGACCATAGCTCTTAAGAAAACAGAACATCCTGTATGCATAAGCTAATGAGCAGAAGTGTTGGAGCATTCCATTTGATATAACATGTTCATATACAACATTTGTGCGCAATAAAGTTGTGGATAAAAATTATTATGCTCACTTCTTCTGAATATATACCAAGAGTACTCCTAATATTATTGCAATCACCTCATTTTTTGACATGTCCACAAAACTTGAACTCTGGTCATAATGGTGGATACCTGAACTTATATCACATAACTGCTTCTAACAGTGTACAATATTATTAAATGTACTCAAATACTACATCATTAGTACACAGCTTCTCCTTTGTGGGTTGACCCATTCTACTTAATACAAACTCTATTGTTCTCCACATTTGTTTACACACACAAATGCTCACAGTAAGGTCTATCCTTGTGTGAAATACTGAAGTTAAGATGTCTGCCATATATTGACCGTGCTCCTAACTGATTGAGTTGTGGTGCCCTCCTATTACTATGGATTGTTAGGCTCAATGGTCTATGACCTTGCTAAGTGATAACAGGCTCATGTCTTGCTTAGTGGGGTGTTTCGAGGGGTTGTATTAAACTGCTGTATGACACCCATCAGCTTGAAAAAAGAGGTTCAAAATCCTACAAAAAACATGCTAATTCAAACTTATCATTAAGACCTTTGGGCATTAGGGTATCCAAAAATCGAATCCAGAAACTTTCATGCTGTGTTAGAAACTTCGATGTGTCTCTGTCATTTCTGATCTTCACTATTTCTAGAACCGTGAACCTAAGTTGAGCGATAGTGTGGTGATTCTCAACCCAATGGTTAGCTAAAGGGGAGCTGGTTGTCCTAGTTCTGATTCTACTCTTGTGCTCTGTAATACGTGTACGGATGCCCTCTCTGTTTTACCCACATAATATAGGCCACATGGACACCTAATTGCGTAAATCATGTTTTGCTTGTTACAATTAGCTGTAAAGTGTAGATTAACAGGTTTCCCTGTCCAAGGATGTGAAATAGACAAACCGATCAATACATTGTTACATTGAGAGCAGTTGTAACATTTCTGCATCCCTTTGTGTTCCACTGGCTTATCTGTTTCGCTTTTCATGAGAATCTCCCTAAGATTACGTGATCTTTTGCATGCAAAAATCGGAGGCTCATGGAATAGATTGTAGAAATCAGGCTCCAATTGCAGTAGATCCCAACGGTTCAAGATCACCTTTTTAATTGCTGCTGATTGTGTAGAAAATGTTGACACGAAAACTTCTCTCTTCTCCGTTTTCTTGACCCTTTTCTTTAATAAATCTGTTCTGGGTACTTCCTGAGCTCTTCTTTCCGCACATTCAACCACCTCTGTAGGATACCCACGATCCAGGAATCCTTTCTTGACTCCTTCCAAAGCATTAGTATACTGAGTACTGTCTGAAGTAATCCTCTTCACTCTGAGAAACTGGGAGAAAGGAAGATGTTTCTTCAATGATGAGGGATGGAAACTACTGAACAGGAGTGTGTTGTTGCGATCTGTGGGTTTCTTGAAATCCGCAGTGGTGATTTTGGTGCCTTCCAACTCTATCTTAACATCCAAATAGGAGATACTCTGATGATCCATAGTATGGGTGAACTGAATCCTTGGATTCTTGTCATTCAGCTGATTCAACTTTACCTCTAAATCCTGTTGTGTGCCTCGCCAGATGATGAGTATATTGTCAATATACCTACGATATAAAATCAAATGCTCCCTCCAGGTCATGTCATTTAAAACGTAATCACACTCGAATTTCATCATGTAGATGTTAGCGAAGCTGGGGGCCCCCGAAAAACCCATGGAGGTTCCATTGGTTTGTAAAAAGTACTTTTGCTTCCACTGGAAGTAACTGTGGAACAAACAGTATTGGAGCAATTCCAGCAAGAAAACTTTATTGGCCTGCACCTCTTCCTGTTGAAGCAAAGCCCATTCAACAGCCTCGATTCCCTCTATATGGGGAATAGATGTATAGAGCGCTACTACATCAACTTTACATAACCAAATCTCCACCTCATCGGGCAACACTAAGTCATCCAAGAGTTTTAAAAGATGGGTGGTGTCTTGTACATATGTTGTGCCTGACTGCACAAAAGGCTGAAGAAAAGAGTCCAAATAATGTCCTAAAGGCTCATGTATGGAACCGCAGCCCGATACAATGGGGCGGAAAGGAGGATTTCTCAAATCTTTGTGTATCTTCGGCAACATATAAACATGAGGTCTGTGCGGAAATCTTGAATACAGGAACTCTGTGGTCTTATCAGAAATCGTAGTGAATGGTTCATAACAAGCCGACATTCATTGGAGATTTACGGCGCTTTTGAACACGGTCACTAGGTGAGTTGCACTGCCTTTTTAAGTCATGAGTTGGAGTTTATTCATTTGGTACAGGGAGACTAAGAGGCATTAATTTACTTGCAGTGTTATGTGATAGTTGCTCTCGAGAGTTGGATAAAACACTGGCTTTTCAGCGACACGAGTGGCGAGACTCCCCTTCTTGGCACAAGGACAGTTTTATCGGGCATCATTGAGGATACACACGCTGGACGATTTAACACGAGATACTTGGCGTGGAGGTATTCATGGATATATAGGGAAATGTAGACACAAGCATGGGGGTGCACGTTGACTTATGGCATTGCATGTGTGCACTGTGAATCCTTAGGGTCACGTACACTGGTTTATAGGAGATTGTCTTGCTGAGTGGTGAGCACGTGTGTTACGAGGGTTGGCATTTAAATTCACAGTTTTCTTTTCGATCACAAGATCTGAACTTGTTTTACCTTTCTTCTCATGGATTCCTTTCTTTTCCTGAGTCACGTTTCATGTCATTTACCAACTAGTTGTGTTGAATCTTGGGCTTTTGCACATTATTTGGACAGTTCCTATGTACAATTACCTCACAGGATTGAGGGCCAAATTGGTTTATTGTATGTTCTCATGTGACTTTACTTACCGTATACTTATTGGCATTATGATTTGTTTGTAGATTCCCCTGAGGAACGGTGAGCTTAACACCCAAAATGCATTGGGATTTATGTGACCCACGCCTGATATAAATGACTGAGATTTGAAAAACAATTAACTTTTCTTGAAAAATTCTACTTCGAATAAACACAAAGCTACGAAGCACCAGAGTGACGGTGTCATGGACATTTTGTCGAACACCTTGGATCATTTAACTGATTGCTCATGATATTGTTTAAATTTTGTGTAAAGTTATGAATTAGTGTAGTTGGAGTATGAAATAAGTGAGTGTACGTATTAGTGCACTTTCTGTCTAAGACTTTTGTCCTAGTTCTCCTCTTCAACTTTCTAAAAGGGGCATTTTCAAAACTGGAATTTAAAATCCGGCGTCACCATAAGACAGGATTTTTCATTACACTTCCAAAGTCACCAAACATGAACTGGTCACTGGACTTCCATTTGGAAATTATCACTTACTATATGTAATAAGGTGACTCCAATGTCAGACTATGAGAGAGGTAAGCCTTGCAGAATTGAAAAATTAATGTAAGAGTTTTTTACTACCAGGACATGTAAAACTAAAATGTACATGCCCTACTTTTTAAATACACTTCACCATGGGCCTACCCAAGGGTGACTTACATGTATTAAAAAGGAAGGCTTGGGCCTGGCAAAAGGTTTATTTTGCCGGGTCGAAATGGCAGTTTAAATCTTCAAACAGAGGCTGCCATGGCAGACTTTAGACATGATTAAAGTGTTGCTTAAGTGGTTGGCACAATCAGTGTTGCAGGCTCACTAGTAGCATTTAATTTGCAGGCCCTGTGCACAGGTAGTGCCACTTTACTAGGAACTTACAAGTAAATTAAATATGCCTATTGGATATAAGCCAATTCTACTGTGTTTTAAGGAGAGAGCACAAGCACTTTAGCACTGGTTAGCAGTGGTAAAGTGTACAGAGTCCTAAAGCCGGCAAAACTAAGTCAACAAACAGGAGGGTTAACCCCTTGACCGCAGCGCAAATTCCGCCGCGGTGCTGGAGAAATAATGAGTGGGCGGGGTTTGGACGGCCCCCGGCCGTCCTCCGCACACGCCCACTGTGACGTCGGACGGTCCGACGCATGCAAGGGGTTAAAGGCAAAACATTATGGGGAAAACCATGCAAAGGATGCCAAGTCTAACAAGAATCCATTAGAAAAAGGACCAAAATATTTGGAGAATGCTGGATGCTTACAGCACTGAACTCAATTAAGGTGAATCACTAGAATCATTCAGCTAAGCAAATTCAATGTGCTTGTCCAAATAACACTGCATTTAACATTCCTGACAATTTCTAAATAGAAAATAACAGTACCTTTTCTCTCACGCAGAACTTGGTCATTCAACCAACAGTGAAAATATAAACACATACACTTGATCACAGTAGAGTAGAGTGGCGTTACATAGTCCATTGCTCCAAAATGGAAAGAGGACCCATGTAGCTCTCTCCTAAATCAAAGCAAGGCATGATTTTATTTTTCAAGCTCCACCAAAAAGCTACTGTGGAAAAAAGTTTTGAATTTGGTATTGGTCCCTCCCATTTCTGTGTCTCATATAGGAAAAGACACACAGCAACCCACAAAAGAATTGAATAGCTAGTTAAAACAGGACATTTACTTGGCAGCATTATTCCAAAGAAATCAGTGCATATGGAAAAAAGATGATAGGCGAGTTTGCACTGAGACTTTAGAGCTCTTTTAAAGACCACACAAAAGCATTTGATAAGGTTGATAAGAATCTGATTTGTGGACAGCCTATCCTTATGGGAGTTACTACATTTCTGCTGAATTTGATTCACACTTTACGTACTAACATGTCCATTAAGGTACACTTTAGTAACGATGGCTCTTAATTCCATAAGCAAAGGTACTGACTTAAAACATCTATCTATGTTCACCCTCATACAGATATATTAGAAACTTTTGTCAAGTTGAAGCCCAAAGGTTTTGTTCAACATCCAAGGAAAAGCTTGTAAGTAACGAAAGAAGTACACCTTGGGGTTGAGAAAAACAGTATTCGGAGCCACTTATGAGTATTTCATTGTATATATATATATATATATATATATATATATATATATATATATATATATAGTAACAAGAAATTATCTGGGTTATGTTTTCGTTAATTTCTATCCAAGAATTCAGAAAGGTCTGTGGGCCCCCCAATGGTGGTAGTAGTCATTGCAGAGTATGTGAAAGGTAGAAAACAAAAACCTAACATGCATTAACTGTACCTGCCAAGGATTAGCATACCAATGCAAATTCTGGCTTCATCCCATTTTTTGTAACTTAGGGGTCCACAGCTGTGGCAGCGCAGTAGACGTTTGCCTGAAAAGTGACCATACTATTTTAGTTTGTCAAACTGTTTGTTTCAAGCAAACAAACCAACTGAAAATAGCTTTAGAAGACTAACCCCATTGCAACATTAACCTACAAAGGTTTGCTGCAATTCCTCATGGCATCTAGAAGCTGTGGAAAGTTCAGGGTACCAGTAATAATTTGTGCAGACTCTTGGCGTAAAGCTTCCTTAAAATCTCAAATGTGAAATGTGAATCCATGCTTTTAGATTTTTGAATCCTTTTTGTAACAATTTTAATTAATCAACAATAAAAATATACCATACTTTCACAATCATTTAGAAGTTAAGGCTTTTCAAATTTGATCCTCAAATGCAAGCATTTTCTAATAAAGTTATCATGACATTATTATATTGCACAATGTCTTTCACTTGACTTTTCATTCCCCATTTTGATATGTTAGAATGCCATTAATTACACAAGCTCTTGCATTTAAGACATTGATCTCCTAAAGCGGGATTGCACCTTGTTAAGGTTTATTTTGATAACTCAATTGTAAGATCAAGAAATCATCATTTACTATCAGCAAAATAAGAACTGCATCTTCAAAATCTTTGCCAGCTGTGTTTTGGGAACTTCTGCAAAAGCTTCCACAAGGATTTGCATTTAAAAATCATCGAGGGGTCACTGTACCAGTATCAGTTGAATGATTTAGGATTACATTTTGCAATAACCAAGGGAACATTAAAAAAAATTCGGTTAAAGTGATGTTTAAACATATTAGTCTTTTGAAGGGCGTATCAACATTTAGTCCCTGAACTGTACGAAAATTGAGCTCCATGTGTTATTCACATACTTCCATTGTGCCCGAGCTAATAGGTTGTAGAAAGCTTTTGTTTGAAAAATGTTTGAGCATACTCAAAGAGAGACAGGTTGGCTAAGAAGTTATGAACAGTAAATGATTTGTGAATTTCAAATTACATATCAGTACTCTGTTATAGAGGAGAAAAAAGCAAGGCGTAAACTAAACTTAGCATTAACGATGGTTAGTGTAAAGTATAGATAGATAAGTAAAATCATATTTCGGTCTTCCAGATATTGTTTTCATATTGAACCTCTTAAGCTCGCCCTTGAGTCTGTTTTTGTATTTTCCATATTTAAATCCAATGTTTTTTTTGCAATCTTCATTTTTATTTAACAATGTGGACCTGATTACAATGTCGGGCGGACAGACACCATTGCCGATTGGAACCGCCCAACCATAGGTCGGCGCTTCCGACCGCACAATTTGGATGCAACCACCCTACTGGCAGTCGGAAACATCAATTTTTCAATGGAAGCTTGTGCAGTCGGCGGAAAAGGCCTGCAGCACAAGCTGCCATTGAAAAATTTATGTTTTTAAATATCCCTGCACCGTGTGGCAGGCACCATAGCAGAGGGCCAGGGGGAAAGGGGGCCCTGCTAGGGGCCCCCAAAGTCACTTTCAGACAGGCTTTCCATGTCAGAAAGGCTGATATGGAAAGGCTGTCAGAAACTGACATCATAATCCCGACGGCGGAGCCGAGGCTGGCTCCGCTGTCATGGGATTATGAGTCCTTCCAACACTCGAAGTGCAGCAGAATGCCCCCGTAGGTTTCCCTCTGACCACAGTCATTGTAATATGGAGGTTTGAGTGAAACCATCGATTTCGGGCAAAAAGCCTCCACCAGCTGGTCGGAGGCTTTCCACCCGACATTGTAATCCGCCCCTTTATATTTTTAACTTTCTTTACAGCGTATCAAAGCGTGGTCCAAGCACATCAGCGATCAGGGCTTTGTACATTATAAAATGTGGTTTTAATCAGAACAAACAACAAATCACAGTCATTAATTTGCACATTGGTTGATCAGAGCACTCGCTAGCCGTAGCAGCAAGTACATTGTTGTCCGGTGCTGAACACCATCTTTATTCATCTGTATTCTTAAAGTAACCAATTATTATGAATCTCTGAATAGTAATATCGCTACACAACGCTTCAGTCCATCTTGCACCATCCCCCATGCCCCTATAGCAACCATGCTAAATCTGATCCCTAATCTCTGTTGCGCATCCGGCAACTGTGCCTCATCCTTCTTCCCTTTACTGATGCTTGTCCTACACAGATCCCTCAGCTTGTCACAATAGCCATCCCGTGAACTCCCCACGCTGGAATGTCTCCCACCCTTGCATTCATACAGTCTGTTGTGTGCTGGCCACACTCCAGGTGCCCAAAATTTTGTTAAACTTTTGCTGACTTCACCTTCCCTTGTATATGTCTCTTTCCATCAGCTTGCAATGTTCAATGCCAGTCTCCTTGTCACGATATATGGGGGGACCCATCACCCCACTTTTGGACTATGTCTCGCCGAGCCACCATGCAACCCATGTTAACCAGGATCTTCTGATACTGCGTCAGGTCAGAAAGATCCCATATTCCCAGTAGGGTGAGGTTGGCCTGCAAATCCAGGGGTACCCTGTAGCATCCTCTAGAGATTAATTCACTGCTTCCCAGAAGGAGCGCATGCCTGGGCAGCTCCATAGTGTGTACAGCAGTGTGCCCTCATTCCACATTCCTGAAAGCATAACACATTCTCCACCCTCCCTATTTTGTGCAGTAAGACCCTTGCGCATTATGGCCTGTGGACTGTTTTGATTTGGAACATGTGGTAACTTCTCTTTATCACAACTTATGCAGGAAATACTAGTGCCGTTTGATGGTCCTCTTCGTCCAATTCCCCCACATCCTGTTCCCATCCACCCTGCAGTCACGTGAGGGAGACCTGCGTGTTTCTCATTAGTGTGAGGTACGTTAGTGAGATGAGGTTTTCCTGTTTCGGTCATCCAATAGACTCTCCTCCAGAGGGGAGTCCTCCTGAGTTTCTTCCTCACTAGATATGCACTCCTGGAGCTCGTGCCACAGCTGTCAGTACCTCAGCCACTGTGCCACTGGCATATTATATTCTTTCTGCAGGTAATCAAATGGAACGACACCATTTGCGTCCCAGATATCCGCCAGTGCGGAGAGACTGATGGCACCCAGCCACGAAAGCCCCGTAGTCCTCTCACACTGGGATTTTAGGGGTCAGCCCTTTGTCCCTGTGCATTCTGCATCAAATGTTTATCACAATCTTTGATGCTCGTCCCGCCTGTGGGTCTAACTTCTCTCCATATAGTGCATGAAGATAGATCTGGTCTCCTATTCCCTGCCTGTCTAGATGAAACGGCGGATCATCCCAGTCTTAACACGCCCACTCATTGAACAGGTCACCCTGCGCTGCATCATAGTAGTTCCTAATATTCGAATAGTTACAAGCCGGTTGTACTTGGGTTGCTGGAGGACCTTCATTACGATCTGGGGTTGACCACACCGACAGCAGAGTTCTGTCCAGCATATCTACCTTAGTAAAAAGGCATTGGGGACACTATGCAGGCAATTTTGGAGGATGTATAGTAGCTGGGGCAGCGCAATCATCTTGAACATAGCTGCCCTGCCCATAATAGACTGCGGCAGTGTGTGCCAGTGCCTCACGACCCCATCCAGTCGCTGAGCCATGGGCAGCAAATTTGCCTCAAAGTAGGTGGCTGTGTCCCTAGTGATACAAATCCCCAAGTATTTGAATCTTTGGGTCTCCACCTGTTGTGGAAGAGGCAGTGTCCTTCCTGGCTCCCACCCCCAATGGGTACAGTAGGGACTTTTCCCAATTAAAAGCAAAGCCAGAGTATCTACCAGAGATCGGGAAGATATTGCTTAGGCAGGCGAGAGACTGATCTGAATTTAGAAGGCACAGTAGAATGTCATCTGCATATAATGAAGCACGCTCCTCCTATCCCGTCCCTATACCTGGGCATCTATGCGCACCCATGCCACCAGTGCAACTATCACCAACGCGAAGAGCATCAACGACAATGGGCACCCTTGTCTAGTGCCCCTCTCCACCTGAAAGCCTCGAGAAAGTGCCTGTTAAGTTTCACCCTAGCTCTGGGTCTATTACACAACAATTTGATTCACCTAATGTATTTAGGAACAAACCCCATTTTAGTTAAGATCCCAAACAGGTAGGGCCACTTGACCGAGTCAAATGCCTTGTTGGAATCCAACGACACTATGGCTCTCGGTTCCCTCAGTCTCACCACCTCTGCAATGTTGTTATTAAGCCACCGTAGATTCAGTTTATTTGAACGGCCCATTTTGATCTGTGTGTACTAGATCAGTTAATACCGTTCGCAGTCTCATTGTTAACACCTTTGCTAGGATTTTGCTAACAGTATTTAACAAAGATATCAGCCTGTACAATTCACACCTGTTGCAGGGCTTCCTGGCATTAGGGATTAGAACAACTGTTGCTGTTCTCAGATCCCCCTACAATTCCCCAAGTTTAAATGCAGCTACATATGCTGCGTGCAAGGGGCCCACTATCCTTCTGTTCATTCTGTGAAATAGCTCCATGGATGTACCATTCGGGCATAGGGCCTTCCCTGTGTGCATTTGCCCCACTGCCAGTGCTCCTTCCTCCACTGATATGTCTGCCTCCAGCCCCATTCTCTGATGTGGCCTGAGACGCCGCTCTGGGCAATCGTTATCTAAAGCCAGCACCTCCTTGTCCGAGGCCTGCAGTTTAGTATTGTACGCCTCTGCTACTCACTCACTTCCTGTCACCAATTCCCCCAACTCCAGAATAAGTCCTAGCACATGCTATCCCTCCCACTCCTTGCTCCCTATCCACTCCAGCAGTTTGCTTGCCTTATCCCCTTTGTTGTAAATGCACCTTTTCCTGGCAATGTATACAGTTTTGGCCTTGTTCTGGGCCGCTATCTGGTACACCTTCCATGTCAAATCTATATCCCTCTTCAGCTGGGGAGTAGGACAGGCTGCATAGTCTCTCTCTAGTTGCATCAGCTCCCTCTCCAGGGAGATCAATATGCTGAGGTATTCCCTTCTGTCTCTTACCTCACTCAAGATAATAACTCCCCTGATTGTGGCCTTGTATGCCTCCCACAATGTGATCAGGCTCTGCACTGTCCCCTTGTTCTCCTTAAACTAGAACATTTCCAGTCTCCGGACCTCCTGCTTATTGGTGAGGAGCCAGGTTTTCATCCTCCAGTCCCGGGGTGCCCTCAGCCTATCAGTGCAGTATGTGACTTGCAGAGGGGAGTGGTCACTTATCTCCCACACCAGGTATTTGGCCTCTGTAAAGCTGTGTAGTGCATCCCCTTGGGTGAGGAACTATTCAAGCCTAGACTGCATATCATGTGCATGTGAGTGGTACAAGTAGCACCTCTCCTGGTCGTTTAGGGCCCTCCAGATATTGTTCAACCCCAGTGCCTGCACAAACCCCTCCAGTTTCCCCCGTGTCTCCACTCCATCACATCTTGTGCTCAGCCTGATCAGCTATGTGTCCATAACTAAGTACAAATCCCCCCAAGGATCATAAGTGCCTGTGGTGCATCAGTTAGGATACTCTCTAGCTTTTTTAGCATTGCTATCTGCAGTACTGGTGGGGCATACACATTTAGCAACAATATGGTCTCTCCCTCCCATTCACCAGTCAGGCTGGATAACAACCATAGTTCCGTCCATGTGTCGGACACATGATATGGTATTGATCTCTTAAGGAGAATTACCACTCCCCTAGAACCCCAAGTATAGCGTGCGTAGCATGCCATACTATATTGTCCTTTCTCTAAGCTGCATTGCTGGCCATCACGCAGATGTGTTTCCTCCAGAAACACTATGTCAGCTTTGTACCTGCTGAGTGACTTATTAGCCATGCCTCTCTTCACGTTGTTGCCAAACCCATTAACATTCCTAGTGAGCAACATCGTGTGTTGTGTCTGTGTCATGGTGGTTTCAGATCTCTTGCCTCCCCCCGCCTTGCACCCTGGGATACTGTCTAGCTGCTGCCCTGGTGTTGTGATACCCCCATGCTTTGCGAACTTCCCCTCTAACTAACCCCTCCCTACCTTACCATGCCATGATCCAGTAACTGATCATCCCCCCAATTAACAGTATAAACCTTTAACACAAACAATATTTCAAATTCGGAATGCCCTTGGCTGGGGTGCAGCCGGTAGGCAGTGTAGGAGTCACATATATTGTCTCTGCTTCCTTAGCGACTCAGTCTTTGGGTTCCACAATTACTTTCGCAAGGTCTATGCCATCTGGGGCCCAAGTGTGCATTCAAAGTCTTACCAAAGCTGGTGGGCGTCTGCTCACCTGTGGGTTTACCCCTGAGCAGCATGCTCAGTTCAACAGTGTTTAGGGGGAGCATTCCACCACCCGCTGAGGTACCCTTACCCAAGGACTGCTGCAGTCATCTGGCTGAACTTCGGCAATCTTTCTTACTCTGAATCTGGCTCAGTCTCTGTGCGTTTGCATCTGCTGCTCTCTTTCTCAGAGACCAGTGCTCTACCTCTCCATTTGTTGTTGGCCAAGTGGAAGATCTCTTGCACCATCCTCTCTTGATCTGCTCTCATTTGTTCCTTTGTTGGTGAAGCCCTAGTTCTTTTTTCCTTCCGATATCTGGCAGGTGCTGGTCACCATCCTGTGTCTCCCTGTGTGCCAGGTGGCATGCCTGACCATAGACCCTGTTGTTCCAACCAGTTCAATGCCTCCTGCACCGTCAGAAGGAAATGGGCCTTCTCCCCATGCACAATCCTCAGTTTTGCCTGGTGAGTAAGCGTGAATTTCAAGTTCAGCTGGTGTAGGTCTTTCTTGACTGGTACAAATGCCCCTCTCTACCTCGGCACCATGGTAGTGTAGTCCAGGAGGGCATCCGAACCCTCTGCCTGTGTGTGTGCAGCTTTCTCCGGTTCCACCATTTCTCCTTGAGACCCACTCTTCAGTGCACGGGTCCTCCCCATTACTCCAGGATCATTTACCCCTTGTCACCAATCAACAGGCTGGATGGGGAGCAGGGGGTGCAATGGGGGACTTAGATGTTCTGTGCCCTGTCTCGCGAGCAGCTGTATTGAGCAGAATCGGTCTGGCCTGGGCAGTTCAGCCCTCTGCAATCTGGCCTGTGTCATTGTGCCCAGCAAGTTCCCCAATGCATGAGTTTCTCCAATCCTCAGTCAACTAGTATTCACATGTCCCCAGGGCTCACTGTTACAGCTGCGGCCCTTGCAGTCCCTCGAGTTGGAGGACAAAATATTAAACCAGCCTGGTCTCACACAGCTGCCCCCTTGGAATCCTACCACCTCAGAGGAGGGCCAGGCAGTCCGCCTGCTCAACTCCGACCCATTATAGACTCTATTTTGGTCTCCACGCTCGGGTAGAGCCTGACCGGCAGTGTTCCAGCAGGTTCTGGGCTGTTCCCCCCTTTGATCGCGACTGGGCCCAGCTCCAGCAGCTGCCCTCTCCTCATCTCTCCTCTGGCAGCCCTTTCACTCTGAGTTCATCATCCCTGTGGCCGGGCTTGCTCCGTCTCCGCTTTCTGGGGCACTCACCTGCAGGCGACGGGCCCCGCGGGACGTTGGTTTCTCTGTGGCATTTGGGCACCCCAGCTGCCGTCCCTCGCCTTCGCTGTTCAGTGCTTCCAGGTCACCTGTGCTTATTGCATCTTTTCTGCTTACAGATTTAACATTGGAAATTGTGACATTCATGTCTGACTAGAGACAACACACTTCACTCACCATTTTCTTTAAGATGATGAAATTAAAACTGAAAAAATTACTATCTTCTTGTGTTTTTCTTTTTTGGCAGTTAAACCTTTGTTTCTAATGTTTCCTTTGCAGGAATATCTAAGTATTGAAAGTGATGTACAGTTTTCAGCTACAAGTACTGTTTATGAAGATGGTCACTGTTGGTGGGTGCATGAACTCAGGTACGTTTTTGCACACCCTGATGATTTCAGAAAGGAAACTATCAACAATAGCATTATTGGCTTTTCAGATCACATTAATCTTAATTTCATGTATATCGTATTGAAACCACAAATAATTGCTCTTTAACATATCCTATACTAAACTCCATATTATATGTACCCTGATAATATATAAATATTCTTGGTACTTAGATGTGTATTGAAGAATAGTAAACATATACTTACCTATATATACTTACTTTGGTCCTATATATTCGGGCTATACTTAATACTTCAAAGTACAACCATCCATCCCAAACTGAGATAGCAAAGGGGTTGAGCTCTGGCAGCTATTGTTGAATTCACCCACCAAGTTACTACAGCTAAAATATGATATATAGGGAGCAGTGTTTTGCAATGTGAATGCTTTTCACGATATATAGCAATTCATTCTGATTGACGTGGGCTCCTGCAGTGAAGGGGGACACCTTCAAACATTTGTGAGGGGTGCTACAACCCCATATGTCATAATAAAAGAAGACAGTAGACAAATAACCATAGATAGAAGGGGATGACAATTCAGTATGATAATTAGAGAAAAAGTCAAATAGACTCTTTAACAAAGGTAATCAATCCTTATTCCAACTGGAATCCAACTAAAATATGATGAAAATAAAAGATGATTCTAAAAGGAAAAAGTCTAGGTGATAAAAAGATCTAAGCTAAAAAATGGGCTAGTCATTTTTTCAGAAGCTACAGTATGAAATCTTTATGTTAATTTAAATCTAAAAAGATTAGACAACACACGCTTGTTCAACATAGATATGCTCTAACACAAAAGCACATTTCCAAAAACAACAGCAAAATTCCAAAACATTGTGTTGTTTGTTCAAAGCAAGGTTACTTTTTTTTTTTTTTAGTTTTATATAGGGCGAACTAGACCCGAAGGTATCAAAGCGCTTTACATGAGCACCAGTTGTGTTACAGACAGACACATTCATTTTTATTTTTTGTTAGGCACAGGGAGATTAAGCGATTTGCCCAGAATCACAGGATGTTGAGCATCCCTGCCGAGACTCAAACCTTGTTCCCCAGCTTTGAGGTAGACAGCTCCAGCCATTAGGACACATTATTATAGACTGATATTGTAGAGAGGTGGGACTATCAAATGGCTTGCTATCCCTAGGAGGTTTAAAACTGTAAAAGTCTAGGTTATGCCTATTCCATTTTGGGAGAGGACTACTATATTGATGCTGTGCTTTTCTACTTTTCTATTTTGTTTAGGTTCTTTCTGCAAAATTACGTACAATTGCACAATCTACCAGCCGAAATGAATATAAGGGCCTGATTAGGATATCGGGCAGACCGCCACCCACATTCCGTCGGTGGTGGTCTGCCGAACAGCCAGACCGGAGCATTATGATGTGGTTGGTCGGACCACAGCAATCAGGGGGACAGACCAATGGCTCAGACAGGCTAAAGCAGCCTGTCTGTGCATCAGTCGGACCGTAATCCCTACAATGGGGTCGGTGCCTGTGCAGGCACTGCCGTAGGGATTACGATGTCCCTTTCCGACAACCTTTTAATGGCGGTCCCAATGCCATGGAAAGGCTGTTGGAAAGGGAATTTTGGGGCCCCTAGCAGGGCCCCCACCCCCATAGGCCTCCGCGATGTGCCCTAGGGGGCACATGTGGTGTCCCTTCAAACATCCATGCACCATGTGCCAGGCACTACATGGTGCCTGGCACACGGAACATGGATGTTCAAAAACATCACTTTTTCCATTGTGGCTTGTGCTGAGGTTTTTTTCTGGGCTGCAGTACAAGCCGCAATGGAAAAGGGTATGTTTACGACCGCCTGCACAGTCGTTATATCGTAATTGGGCTGTCGGGACACCCGACTCCTTGTCGGACGGCTCAAGCCTGAAACAATGGTGGTCAGACGCTTATCCGACCGCCATCATAATGAAGCCCTTAGTGTCATACATGTTTGAGATGTAAAACCTGCAGGAATAATTTTGGGTAAAATGCAATATTCTGTATTTTGCATTTCAGAACAGGTGAAAGCAAGTGATGTTGATGCATTATACCCCACTTTGACCTACAGAACTAGAAGGGGAAGATATCACATTGGGGAAAACTGAACCACACGTTATATCCCCTGGAGGTATTAGCACACTTAAGCACCGCCCAGCCGTCATAGGTTCTACACCCTTGCTGCATTTGGTCCTGCTGCCTTTGAGTGTGATTTTGGCTGTGCATGGTGTGGGGTTAGGTGCAGGGCCCAACCCCCCCCCACTGTAGCGCATTGCTATTTATGTCATATAACAACATAAAGGGTGCCATTTTAAGTAAGTCAGACCTACTGGCTTTCTCAATGAAGGCTGTGATATTAAGTGAAGCATACCTACAGGCTTTATCAAAGGGTCAGAACACCAAAATATAAAAAGTAGCAGGCCTCTGTAGACATTGCTAACTCCCCTGCCAGCACCGACCCTGGGTATCAGCAGGAGCGGACTCCATCGCTTTGCTCCCACCTGGTCTGGAGCAGCTTTTTTCTCTGCTTCACCAGGTTGGAGCAAACTTGTGTTCCCTGCCCTTGAGAGTGTGGGCAGGGAATAAAGTTTATATTTCCTGCCGGCAATCTACAGGGCAGGGAACACAGCAGGAGAAGTGTGGATGGGGTCCCCTGGACACTATATACTTCATCGCCCCTTGGGGCATGGGGTCAGCAAGGCCGCCCCATGGCTCATAGATGAGACCACACGCCCCCTCTCCAAAATTAAAATCTCAGACCCAGAAGATCTCGGATCCTCAATGTGGCTAGGGGAGGAGGGTGGCACACCCTTCTCCCGTAAAAAAACAATCTGCCTATAGGGATATGGTTCCCTGAGCATAAAAATAGTTCAGGGGGGGGATGGCAGCCCTGCCCTCCCAATTTTAAGAAAAGTAGACCCGGGGGATGGGGTCCCCTGGGCCTAAAAAAGGCCGCGTGCCCCCTCCCCATTTATTGAACAGCAGCCCTTGGGGATGGCGTCCCCAGAGCCTAAAAATGGCTCAGTGAGGGGGAATGAATGCCCTCCTCCCCCCAAAACATATAAGCACCAAGCCTTGGCCCACCCTGGTGGGATAATATTTAAAAAGCGCAGGAGCTGGTGTTTTTTTATTTATTGTCACCACAGATTCTCAGTGGATCCACAGCAGCAATAGAAAAAAAGTTTTGGGCCCCAGGGGGTGTCCCCCTAGAACCTCCCCACCAAGGTTAGGGGGCAGGATATCCCTACATATCCCTACAGATGTATGACGGAACAACTAGTGCCTTTACCATGCACGCCTCAACAACGCAGTTTTTACAACACACTATTAATGCAACGCACATTTGCACCGCGAAACACACTACTAAGCATATACATAGAGTATCATTAAGCATGTCATTCCCACGCATACTATTACCATGCATCACATTCTCATGCATACTGTTATAACGTGTCATTATAACCAATGCAGAAAAGTACTTTCAGTCACAAAATGTTAACAAATGAAAACAAATTCTAAAAATAACAAAAAATGTACAAACTAATATTTTCCAAAACACATTCTACAAATCAACATCATAAATCAAACATAACACAATATATCTATCATTGAAAAAACGTGTTCCCAAATGCAACGTTTGCAACTTAGGGGCCTATTAGGATGGCGGGCGGACCTGAGTCCGCCCGCCATCCTCGCGGTGTTGAGACCAGCCGCCAGACGTGCGGCGGTCCGGCACCACTAATTAGGATGCGACCGCCACCCTGGCGGTCGCATCCTGCATATTTGACATTGCGGCGGGTGCTGCTTACAACAGCACCTGCCGCAATGCCAAAATGGCATGTTGTGCATTTGCATGCACAACGTGGCAGGCACCACGCGGTGCCTGCCACCTTGTGCATGCAAATGGCACCCCCACTCCCCCGGGGGCCTGCATAGGGCCCCCAAAGAACATCCCCACCAGCCTTTCCATGGCGGCGAAGCCGCCAAGGAAAGGCCTTCACAACACACCACCCTAATATGGATGGCGGTGCCTGCCGGGCACCGCCACCATATTAGGGGCCAATTCCGCCCGGCCGGCAATCGGAACGATTGCCGACCGGCGGAAAAGTGGCGGACGCACTTTGCGTCCGCCGCGAAACCCCCCGCCATTGTAATATGGCGGGGGTTTCACTCGTTACGATGTCGTGACGGTCACCACCGCTGGCTCGGCGGTGGCGAACGTCACGACATCATAATGAGCCCCTTAGTTCTACCTTTATTTGAACCCCTTCTTTTTAACTTTCCCAAATAAATATGGCTCTCGTTGTACAACAGGAAGTGGAATAAATGTTTTCTTATTAAGAACAAAATATTAAACTACACAGCCACAATAAAACTCACTTAAAAACGTACATTCTAATGCATATCTTTAGCACACTAAATCACCGGCCCGGACATCATAGATTCTACACCCTGCTGCCTTTTAAATATTCATTAACCACACCAAACACGTATAAAAAGTGCTGCCCATCATTTTACATTCACTACTACACTGATTGCGTTTTTGACCACACAAAGATAGTTAATGAAGTGAGAATTTACTACCACAAACTATAGCATCTACCCATCCAAGTAAGTGGACCTTTCATGAGAAAATATTTGTATTTGTAGTAGTTAGTAATATGACATATCGATTTTACAAAAGTTGGCCTGACAAACATGCACTGAGTTCGTATATTTTAAATTATTTTATATAAAACAATATTACAGTTTTATAAAATATCATCTTCCCAACATAATACATATTTTATGAAACTAAGAAAAGAAATAAAGTAACAAAATGTTGCAATATATTTTTTCCCACATAACAATTCCTAAACGTTAACTATAAAAGAATTACTAGGTGTACACTTAGAAGCAAATACCAATAATTTAGTTTAACCAAAAATTACTATTTTACGTCCACCATCTTCTTGCCTCAGAGAAAGTGGTGGACAATAACTGTAAGAAAACCTACTATTCTAACATTACCAGATACATCACTTCTAGTACATGCAAAACAGTCACTATAACGCAAAACTACTATTCGAATTCAACCACCATCTTACCTCAAGGCAGGTGTTAGATTGTGACTAAAAGGCAAAGTTACTATTCTAACTCCACCACATACTTACGGAAGGGCAGGAATTGGACAGAAACTAGTATTCAAAATTACTATTCCAACTTCCACTATGTACTTACCTCAGGACAGGTGTTGGATAGTGACTACGGTCAAATTTACTATTCTAACTCCACTGAATAGTTACCTCAGGGCAGTTGCTGGACAGTGACTAAGGGACAAAATTACTATTCTAACTCCACCAAATACTTACGTCAGGGAAGATCCTGGACAGTGACTAGGGGGGCAAAATCACTATTCTAACTCCACCATGTACTTACCTTAGGGCAGATGCCAGACAGTGACTAAGTGTCAAAATTACTATTCTAATTCCACCGGGTACTTACCTCACAGCAGGTGCTGGACAGTGACTAGGGAGCAAAATGACTAGTCTAACTCCACCAGGTACTTACCTCAGGGCAGGTGCTGAACAGTGACTAAAGTATAAATGTAGTAGTTTAAAACCATCAAATATTTAATTCAAACAAGATACTCAAATTTATAAAATACATACTTTATAAAAAAATTAACAAAATGTATTTTGTTTCTTATTAAAACAGATACAGCTATCTACAAAATAACTTGAAATACGTCAAATTACAAGACATATCCTAAACCACAAAAACAGAAATATTCATGTAAGTATTGTAAATATCAACAGTAAATAGTAAGAAAAACAACATAAAACTCAACGTTAATCAATAACTAATAAATTGCTTTTTCTTTTTGGAACAGATAACAACAGACTTAAAGAAAGAAATATTTGCCTAAAGAACACTTCAAAGTAGAGACACCTACTACCAATTACGTCCCTCAAAAAGAAACAACTCACCAATGTCCAGGTAAACAAATAAAAATATTCAACCATAACAAAAAACATTTTTCCAGGTGAAAATAATAACTAATAATAAATATTTTCTTTTCAACATTGTATCTAAACTTTCTTTTTTTCTCCACAGAAAAATTAAAAAACTTAAAACATTTTTTTTCAATTTTTTAACAGGCAAATAAAGAAAAACTAAGCTAAAATAAAACAGCAAAAACATAAACTTAGACTTTTTTTCTATTTCTCTTTTTTAACAGAACCAATATCAATGACATCAGCTAATCAGGCAAAGTATGTGAAATCCCGGAGAGGCAACAGACTGTTAAAGTATGCTGGCTACCTTTATTGTAAGGACAGTTTAAGTGAACCCAGGTGTCATTGGAGGTGCGTAGAGTACTTTTCATCCCATTGCACAGGCAGAGCGGTTATTCTGGAAGACACCATAGTTACTACAACTGAGCATAAACACTCTGCCTCTGCAATGGAGACTGAAGGCTGTGAAAACATTAAAAAAATTAAAGAACTTGTATCCACCTCGAATGAGCCCTGTGGCTCAGTTTTGAGACAGGTATCTGAAACCATTCCCATGCATGTAACCAGTAGTAGGCCCACAATTTCCAATATTAGAAGAATGGTACAAAGACAAAAACAGGCAAGTAATGCCCGATGAATAACACCACAGACTAATTCTGACATTAACATCTCCCTGAATTAATTATCACTTTCTCTGAAGAACCTTTTTTACTGCATGTCAACGAAAACCCTAAAAAAAGAATACTAATATTTAGCACAAACCATTACCTGTTAACACTTGAAAATAGTGAACTTTGGAAGATGGATGGTACTTTTAAATCAACACCCCATCCATTCACCCAAATTTACACTATTCACGCTAACATAAATAACCCAACTGTCCCATTAGTTTATAGTTTACTACCTGACAAGCAATCCTCAACATACACTGAATTATTATCAATTATAATATCCAAAACAATGAATAAAAGTCCTAGAAAAGTAATAATTGACTTTGAATTATCAATGATTAATGATTAATACAATTAAAACAATTTACCCCACCACCTAAAGTCACAAATTTTTTTTTCACTGTTCTTAGGCATATTGGCCTAAAATCCAAAAACCATCCTTAGTTGAGGATTACTTATCAAACAGTAAACTTAATTTTGAATTAAAAAAAAAATACCTGCCTTATGCTTTGTACCTCCTGACAGTGTAGCCGAGTTCTACTCAGCAATTCCTGAATCACACTATTTTACACAAAATGAAGAGAAATTGTCACCATTACTAAATTGAAGATACATGGATTGGGCATCTAAGCAGGTCGGGTCACAGGAGGAAGCCACGATTTCCCATTGAATAGTGGAACTGTTACATGTCCTGCATGGAGGGAGGTGCAAAGACTAACAGTGCCATTGAGGGATGGCACAATTCCTTCAGTAAATCAATTGGCAAACTTCAACCAAACCTATATAATTTTTAGAACATTTTGAAGAAGAAACACTGTTTCCAAGCAATGAGACTTACACAATCACTGCCAGGTAGCCTGAACCCACATAGATCCAAAAAGAGTAAAGAAATATCTGAGAGACTATTGGGTTAAATTCAACAATTTTCGTTGATGGTGACTTCAGACTACCTGGACAGTATTGCATACATATTACATTACTAATGCTCACTAATATTTCCCTAAATTACTTGCCTGTTCTAACAAATGTATAGAATTCAATTGGCATTTTTCAATTTCTGTTTTTATCAAATTTAAATATTTTAGAATTTCTACCTGTAGTTGTCTTCTTTCTTCAACTCTTAGAGACTTTTTCAAACAATGTGTCACCAATACTCCAATAATCCATATATGTACAAATTAACATCCACATAAAAAAATCCAGAAAAAGCATGGTTTTACATGTAAAACCACCTGCAACTCAATTATTACAAATGTATGGATTTTGAGTCTAAAAAAACACTTTCGAAAAGCGAAAATAGTTCACATTTTTTTTGTTTTTGTTACAATAGCCAGAAAAAAATCCATTCTCCAAAAACAAAATAGTTTCCCAAAAAAGCCAGCTGTAATACACAAATGAAAATGGAAGCAATGACAAAAGCAGCATCCACATCAGAAACTCTGTTAATAAAAACATAACCCTAAAAATTAACACTGCTTCCAAATCAAAATTCCCAAAAATAATGCTGTAGTACTGGATTAAATACATCCATCTTCAACCTGCAGCCACCTGACCTTGGTTCGGAAAAGCCTCTTAACAATCTAAAAAACCCATAACCCAAAAAGTAAAAATGTGGCTTTTATTACAAATAACTTATAAAAAGTTTTAAATGTTATCTTTTAAATTTCCTACACTTACTTTGAAAAACAACCAACTGTCCCGACGTGAGCATATGAACACAACCTCATGGGAATGGAAAACGGATAATATCACATAAAACATACCAGATATTCTACTTTCTAACTTCCTTCACCCTGTATCTTACAATAAACGTAGCCACCAATATACTTAGGAATGTAAAGTAAATAGTTCTTACCTGCCCGCAGCTCTTCCTTGCTTCTGATCTTGACTGTAGAAATATACGTACACTTGCGAGCATCAACCACAAAAGTAAAAACAGAAACAGGACAATATTTGCCATTGAACTTAATAATAAACCCTGGGAAAAAACGTATAAAATGTTAAAAAAATATGTTACATGTCAGCAAAAAATTATTTTACATTTATATAAAATATGTTGTATGAATTACTATTTATTTATATTTTGTTCATTTTTATACTATGTCTAAATAAATGATATAAACATTACACCTTTGTATTAATTTAGCATCTTTTCACTTAATGTATGAAAATGCAATTTTGACATTTAGGGCTTTATTATGATGTCGGTCGAAGTTGTCTTCAAATGACACTGTCGCGGTCTCAGGACCGACCGATCTCTAGTCGGCGGTCCCGACACCGCAATTACAATGCAACCGCACTTGGGGGGCGATTACGGTGTCATGCGGAAAGCCTCCGACCGACAATCGGATTCTCCTAGACCATGTCGTAACCCATCCTCCTGACTTCGTCCAAACCGCCCAACCGATTATGATGTTCACGGTTGGAAGGGAAACCGTTCAGTCATTTCGAATCGGTTCCGACCGGCTCTCGGAGAAAACGTGTCAGTTGGAGTCGAATCGTACAGCTCTACGGACAGCATTTCCGACTTACTGATTACGATGCTGGATTCCAAAAGCCTTTCCGACACGAAAAGGCTGTCGGAAACTGAATTTGGGGGACCCTAGCAGGCCCCCTATCATCCTGAGGCCTCTGGTTTGGGGCTGATGGGGTTCCGAAGGGACCCCCCTGTAAAACCATGCACTGTGTGGCAGGCACCATGGGGTGCCCGTGACAGGGTGCAAGGTTTCCCGCAACCACCCCTTTTCCCCATAGGAGCCAGTGTTGTCGGTCAGAACACAGGCTCCTAAAGGAGTCAATGGGAGTCCGACCGAACGGTGTTCGGAAGCATTGTAATCGGTAGTGCAGAACCGCCGATCGCCAGTCAGTCAGAACCAATTCCGACAAGGAGTCGGGTGGAAAGTTTCCGCACAACATCGTAATCGGCCCCAAGTGCGGTCGCATACTCCCATTTCTCCGAGAGTAAACAGCCCATAGCACAAGCTCCCATAGAGAAACAGGAGATTCTTTTCATCCCTGCACCGAGTGGCAGGCACCTCAAGGTGCCGGCCACATGGCGCAGGGATCACCAGGGGGCACCATAGGTGCCCCTTCGGCCCCCAACCGGAGGCCGCAAGGAGAAGGGGGACCTGCTAGAGGCCCCAAATTCGCTTTTGACAAGCTTTCCATGTCGTAAAGTCCGGCATGGAAAGCCTGTGGGAAACCGAGCATCGTAATCCCAACGGCGGAAACGCCGTCCATTGGGATTATAGGCCGGTCTCTGACTGGCCAACGGGTCCTTGAGTCCATTGGAATCAAGCCGGAATGATCGGCCGGTTTCAATTCTGACCGCCTATTTTGTAATTAGGCGGTCGGAAGAGAAACCGACGATGAGTGTCGGAAAGTCTCTAACCTGAGGTCGGAGGCTTTCCGACAATCATCATAATCTGCCCCTTTAGATGTTTTTAATGAATTAATAATATTTTAATATTTAAATAATATACATTTGTATTTAATTAAAAATAATATTTAATTTACTTCTACCTTTTTACTTAAATAAATCACCTTTAATTATTGATATTCAGCTATTACAATTATTACCTGAGTATAAATACCTCTAATACCTTAAATACCATGTCTAAATATTTTCTTTTATTTCTATAAAAGTAATATAAATTAAGATTTTAAACATTTACAAAACGCAAACATTAATACTAAAATATAAATTAATACCTGAGTAGTAACACACTCAATCAATACCCAAATCAATCCCTTACAGACCATCCCTAGATGCTAATTTTAAATTTTTGTAAAATGTTATCATTTTTTATCAGCTTTCCAAAATTACAAATCTTATATATAAATAGTAAAGCATTAAAATTAATACCCGAGTATGTATATACTTCCCCACCCAATACCCAAAATACTAATTTTGCAATTTTATAAAATAATGTAAAATTATTATTAATTTACAACAATTGCAATTCATAAATATTAATACTAACGTATTAAAATGAAAAATGGATTATTAATACACTTCCCTACCCAATAACCCTATATCCCTTTCATCCCATCCCTAAACACTAATCTTGCAATTTTATAAAATAATTAAAAATTTTAAATAGCAATTAGTTTGCAACAATTACAATGCATAAATAGTAATACTAAAGTATTAAAATGAATTCCTGAGTAAACACTTCCTCACCCAATACCCCTATATCCCATGCATCCCGTCCCCAAACCTTATTCTAATTAAAACAATATATATATATCTGTGTATTAATACACTTCCCCACCAAATACCCCTATATCCCTTACATCTCGTCCCTAAAAGTTATCATAATTAAAAAAATATAAAAAATAATTATAAAATTAATATTTATTAAATACCTATAGCATATCCTTACTTATATACTTACCCATATGCTTACATATTGATGTGTGGTAAAGATATTTGTGGTAATCACACTAGTGGTAAAACCCATAAGTATTAATGACACTAGTGGCAAAAAATGCGTAGTATTGACAGTAGTGGTACACACATGCGTGCTAAATATCTAGATCTAAAGAAACGTTGTAAACTCATGCACAGTAATGACACTAGTGGTAAATACCTAGTAGTTGTAAAAACCTGTGGGGTGATGACTAAAGCGTGATTAAGGCTTCGTTGTAAAGGTACATTGTGGTCTAGACTGTGTTGTAAATGCTGTTTTCCATCCCTGCCCCCCTAAATGTTATTTATAAGCTTGTATAACCTTTTGTAATATTTGGTCTCATTCCTCTATATGGTCATGGAACTCCTCAGTGACTAGCAATATCCTTATAATGTAGATCAGGGGTTATTTTATCCCATATATCTTTTCAAAACCACCATTTTACTAAATGAAAAGGGCAAGCATAGTTGCTTTACTGAACCAGTTTTGAACCTATGAGTTTGACAGTCAGATAATCTCCCAGTGAGGCATTTTTTGAATAAAAATTCTAAAAAGCTAAAACGTAAGACTATCAAAATATGCATGTAAGGAATTCACCCTTTGGGTGGTCACTGCAGATTGTTTTTCTTTTTGACACCAGACTTGCTGGAATATTTTGAATCTAGAGCCCAGGAAGTGTCTGAAGATTCCAAAATGCATGCCCCTTGCCCATAATCATAGTAACTGACTGACTTAGCCCTAATTCTGTGTCTGACTTTAAGGTATGGCCAGAGCACAGTAATTAAGAAATAATAGCAGTGGCATAAAGGTTAGCTGCAGTGTAATTTTACACAACTCACAAGAATAACTTTAGAAATATATCTTCAGGGCGGCCCTTGTAGCCTTCACCACTATGAGCAACTCTGCAGAAGACTCATGCCAATGGAAACCATTTTTTACATGCATGAAGGCCTACTTTTGCCATTGGCTAAGTAATCCATTGAAGCCCATAATATAGGACATGCTTAACATTAAAATGTATTTGTCCTTGGAGTGATTTGGTACAAAAAAGAAAAGTTATTTGCACTGCATATGTTATGGTAGATTTTCTTTCTCTGGTATAGGCATGCCTGTGATTAAAAGTCTATTATTTTAATGGGCTGGGTTAAGAAAAGGTAGAGAGTAGACCACGCTGGTCACATTACAATATTTACCAAAAATCGAATTCTGTGGTGAAGATAGATTTTTGTTAAAATTAATTGTCAAGATTATTACATAAAATTGTTTGACCCTGCTTGTGAGCTTAGACAGTCATTAATTCATTTCTTCGAGGCTCTCTTCCCTCCAGGAGCACTAATTTGCTTCTGGCATGGTGTGAGCACCCTTTCTGTGGAAAAGATAAGAAGCATGGGCCTGCTGGCAGAAAGGATAGGACGGAAAACCACTAGCACTTAACCTTAGAAGGGGGAGAAGGGAGTGGACCAGAACAGCAGATTACCCTGAAAAATAACTGTCTGGAACCTACTAGGTTAACATTTTTCTTTTCAACAGAGGTATAGTGTCAGCGGGCCTTTGAAGCTGCTCTGCTGTCAACCAACCTGTATTTTCTAGCAACAAACGGGTAGAGGTAGGAAGGAAGCTAGCCTCAGAAGCAACCAGGGTTGCTTTTCAGAGGTAGTTGTCTCACCTATCTAGGCCATCCCTAGAGGGAATTCTGAGCACCATGCATTGGCCCTTTGGTTCTGCCATGGTTAAACACCTCCTAGAGACAGGATTGCTTGGATAATTCACCAGAAATCAACAGAAACTACTGAAAAGTTAGGCAGGATATGGAAAGGGAATCTTCTTAGAACTGTATTAAAAGTTCTCACCATCACTGTATAAGGTGACCTATAACAAATGAACCCTGCCATCAGCTTTGCAAAACCAAATAGTACTTGGGAGAGACCAGAAGGCAAAAACACGTATGCCGACTTCTGGCTGCTATCTGCTGGAGAAGGATTGTTGGAATCCATTTTCTTCTTGTATCCTTGCTTAGTTACTTCTCCCAAGGATCACACCAGATGGCCTCCTGTATCCTCAGAGACAGAATAGATTGAAGACAGGGGTATCTCTTTGGAAGAACCAGCTGGCTAGTTAGGACTGTACGGGGACTAGACTTAACTGGAGCCCTTGCTAGTTCGGGTGGTTGAGTTCAGCTTCAACTGCCGAACTATGGCCTGGACTCTTAAAGCCCTCCAAGCTGTTTGGGGGTCTTGGGAGTGATCAGGAAAAGTTTATCCAGCATCCTCAAGAAATCAAAAGTCTTGACTGTTGCGGGATGCAGGTCTGGAGGTGCCTGGTTTTCTTTTGGATAAAGGCTAGAGTCCCACGCAGACCACTAGCAAGCTTGCAAACGTTTGAGAGTATCAGCCTGAAAAGTAACTGACTCTCCCCCTGCCTTCCCAGCCTCAGTGAGGTAAAACAAAATTCTGGTAATATTTTTGTTGTTTATTGGTGTAAGAGTGCCATCTAAGGCCACTTTTGAAAATGTGCATTCAAAAAGTCATATATCTGGTTCCCTTAATCAAATTTTTACCATTTCTGTGTTATGTTGTTTATTGAATTTGTATCCATTTGTTATTAACTTGAGAGTTTTGTTCGTTTTTTACTTGACTTTAATAGTATTTGGTCCAGGTTAACTACTTAGCACACATTTCTCTAAGGAAAGGCCAGCTGCTGTGTCTCACAGCTACCTGGGGTAAAGCCCGATATTCTCTCTGAAATTTTGCTTTGACCTAGTACGGTGCCTAATTACAAAATTTAGTTGGAGCTGTCCCACAAGTTAATAATCCAGAATTTCACAATTCCCATAGATGAAACTAAAATAATCAGAGAAGTCCTGATGATCCCCACAACCAAATCACAGTCCAAATAGTTACCTGTCTATGGCCTCTGGAATGTGTTATCTGTGTTGGCTTGCCCCTTTTACAAAATGATTACACAGATTATAATTACCAATAATACATTTTTTCTAAGTCCTTTGAGGTCTATTAAATTACAGGATGCATTTTGCATCCAACCAAGTCCGACTCCGCTTTTTAACCTTAAACACACCTCTTACAAGCCTTTCTGCATATCGTCCTGACAACCCATACAGGGCTGTCTTTTGATAACAAAGTCTGCTAGTGCCCCATCTTTTGGTCTCCCCACCCAAGGAGGAGCAGGGCCCAAGGATGAAGCATGCCACTTGATGGGTGAGGGTCCTTGCTACTTACAAATAAGACTTTTAAGGAAAGTGGGCCAATCCACCCGCCTTTTGGGAAGCAAAAGACAGCCATAATTTGGGTACATTGGACGCCTCAAATTCCCATGTCCGGGTGCCACTGCACCTGCTGCACCTATGACACGTAGGTTTGTGTTCTGACATATCTTAATCTACTTGCAAAGTTGCTAAAGAGCATTTTTCAATGATGAACTCAAACGAAACGAATGATTACCTTTTGCATCAGATTGTCAACGCCTGCGCCCTCGGTGAATTAGTTCATCAAAGTGTAACTCACTGTTGAAATAGTGAAGAATGATACGTGTTCTAATTTTAATTTCACAGAAGCGTGTTTATCTAGTATGAATACTGGTTTCCATTTTGCCGACGAATACCGAGGGCTTCTCCAGCCTAATTAAAAGTACGAAGCACCTTTGCTGTGTTCTGCCTCCAAAGCATTCACAAAAGGCACGAAACACAAACATTGCTCCCGCAGAAAACAAAATAACTTTAGTGCATACTTTTCTCAGTTCCACCTATGTTTGGTTACCAAATCAGTCGAGATAACGCACTTTCAAAAGTATACTTTTGGCAGTGCGGTAAAAATCACATTTATTTATTCTGTGACACAGCGTGATATGGTTTGGGCATATCTACCTAGTGCACAATTGCTCAAGAACAGAAACTCAAAGTTCAGTGTGCTGAGCAGCATGTCTCAACATGGAGCTTTATTCTAATTCTCACAGGCCTTTCATAGAAGAGAAAGAAGTAAGACTTTAAAGTCCAAATAATGCATACCTAGTTCAGAGGAATATTTTTTTTAAAGTACGCAACATAGGGCACCAATCAAAGATTCTGTGTTGTGTTGAGCTGGGCAAGACACCATTGCACAGCCATATCTACTAAGGTATGGTGCTGCTGGTCCTTTCCCCAGTGCTGACGCTCAAACGAGCAGCCTAGCACCACACGCACACCTTTGCAGCATAGTGTAAAGATGTGTGATGGACAGTATAGGTTTGGAATGGAATGATCCCCGTCCATTAAAAAACAATGTGCTTAGACATACTTTAAACCTTTCCCCACATAGCATGTGTGCTGTGCAGTGCAGCACACATGCAATGTGTAAAAGGTGACGAGAAATGAAAACACTTCCTATTGTTAGTGCCTGCCTCGCAGAGGTATAATTTTTTGGCACAAAGCCCTGCCTCACTTTGTTAGTAAACATGGTCAGTCGCGGCCTGTGCAGGTAAGAGTGGTGGGTGAAGTCGACATACGACGATGATAGGAAAATAAAATTTAAAAAAAGAAGACCACTTACCTTGCGGTCGCCGCATTGCCGATCTCAGAGATACGGTGAGAGCAAGGTAAGTGGTTTTTCTTTATTTAGAATTTTATTTTCCCTCGTCGTTATATGTCGACATCACCCCCCAATCCCCTGCCCTGCCCCACCCCACCACCCCACCACTCTTACCTGCACCGGCCGCGACATAATTGGCTTTGAGGTAAATACCATGGTTGGTAGCAAGGGAACACAGATATACCACCCTTGGAACGTCCCTTTGACTTAAAGTAGACAAAGTAGCGCAAAACTCTAGAGGGATATTCTCAAGAACGTGAGATAAACATCGCCAAAATAGCCTAACGCAAGTTTTCATATCGCCGTCTATCGTGGGAAAATAACTCCGTGTTTATGTCGTATTCTCAACACGGCGGTAACATGCGATAGTCCCCCGACATCGCCTCAAATGTCTGCGATAACATCACCGGGACGGCGATGAAAATCCAAACCCAAACGCGAAAAAAGTTGCAATGGGCCCAACTGCGATAAGACAAACAGCGAAAAGCAGCGCCAGGCCTGCAAATCACACACGCCAGGTGGGAAAAATCACTACAAAAGCAGAAGAAAAAAAACCACAAACAAAAACCGAACTACAGCGAAGCACAATGGAGGCAGCCGGAGCAGGTACAGAGGACGGCCAGAACCCCACAAGCCCCCAGGAGGAGCAGCCTGGGACCTCGGGGACAGGGAAGGGCAAGGACAAGAAGAAGAGGAAGATGCGGTTCGGTCCGCAGGAAAACAGGATCCTGATCACGGAGGTGATAGAACACCATCAACAACTGTTCATCGCCTCCACTGTGTCATTGGCAACAAAAAATGCAACATGGCAGTCCATCCTGGACAAGGTGAATGCAGTCGGAGTGCTGAGGAGGACAATGGAAGAGCTCAAGAGGCGCTGGAATGATGTGAAGCGCAAGACCAAGCAGAAACTCGCCAACAACCAGAAGGCAGCAATGCAGACTTGAGGTGGGAGTCCAGCGCCACAGGAGGAGCTGGATGAGATGGAGGAAATGGTGTCCACAGTCATCAGTGGTGAGACGGTGGCAGGAGTTGGGGGACCGGACACTGCTCAACATGACCTGACACAACAGCAACAGGGTGAGTAACGACCAGGGAATGGGGGGACGGGGGGAGATGGGCACAATGGCACACATGCACAATTAAGTACAGCACAGTGCACACCCACAATGACTCTGGATCATGTCCCTGATCCCCTTGGCACACTGCAGCACACCTAGAAACAGCAAGTAGGCCCCCGTCGACTATGTGCCCAGAGGGGGCCCTTCCCACACATCACCAATCTCACAACCAACCCATGCACATGTGCTGAACCCAGCAAGTGCTGAGTGTAGACCACATCCATAAAGGAGCAGGTCACACTCTGACACATCCACCTGCACAAACACCCCCTGACGTCAACAACACATCTGCGGACAAACCATGCCCCAGAGTCCCAACTCCCACCAAGACCCAAATTCACCCAAGTCTGCAACATCTTAGTACTGTATGGGCACAGAAGTCAAAGGCACACGGCCTGAAAGGGACAAGGGGCAGCAAAATCAGAGCTGCAGGGGCGACTCTCCCAAAATGCAGCACACACACATGACATTCAGAGCACATCAGCATTGACAACAATGTGGTACAAACTGCAACACGTTTACAACAGGACAGAGGACACAACAGGTGCCGTTTGTGTGTAGAAACTGGCCAATCACATTTGGCATAGCAGGGAAATGTGAGATGTCAATGTACTAGTACAAACACATATCCGTGGTGTCGACGAAATGTCCACTGCCCCGCATCAAATAGGCAGCTCCTCCTAAACAGTCACAATGTACATTGTCATGCAGTTTGCATGTGAACTTGTACAATGCGACAACATACATGTGAACACAATGTAATACTGCATCTCCCCTTCACATTGCAGAGGGAGCATCAACACCTCCTGCAGAGCAGCCCCGACAACTCCTCACTGATGACGATGAGGACATCCCCGACATCGACCCCGAAGCCCTCCAAACCTTCTTCGACAGCTTCGGCCCCCCACCTCCAGGAGCAGGGCAGCCCAGCTGCATCGAGGAGACCCCACCCCCAGCACAGACCACACAGTAGGAAGCACCTACCACCCCGGCTGTCTCCCAGGACCCCCACGAACAACACATGGCCTTCCAACGCCGTGTGTTAGAGGTCCAGGAGAAGATGGCTGATCAGGTGCGGGTGGGGTTCGACCTCATGGCAGCAAAACTTGATGCCATACATGGGTGTCTGAGTACCATCAGGGACCACTTACAGTCCCTAACGGACACCCACAGTTCGCTCCATGCCCTCCAACGATCCATGGCTGACATCGCTGGAGTCATGATACTGAGACAAGAACAACTGTCCAGTCAGAGTGGCTCCAGCTATGTCAGCCAGGAGTTGGGACAGATGCGGGGGCTCATGGAGAACATGGAGCGGATGACGGCGGAAAGAATGGCTGCCACGGCTGCACACCAGCGAGATGTGGCTGGGACCTTCCATGCCCTGCAGCACATCGTCATGGCATTGCTGCCTCAAGGCCTTGCGCAGATGAATGCTGCTGCTGCTTCTACATCCACATCTCCGCCCCCTGATGTGTCAGTGCCTAACAGTGCGGCAGGCAATCCACCACCACCCACGTGTGAGGCACATGTGACATCAGAAGACGAAGATGCGGGTGAATCAACCTTACTGGTAAGGAGGAGGCAGTAGCATTCATCTCCGCCATATGGCCTGTTTCTGCTTGGTTCTGCCCTTTGCATCATCACCTTCCACTGTCCCCCGATGCACTCTGCGACACTCACCTTGGACCCCGACATGGACTGCCATATTCTGTTTGGTCACCAATGACACAGCTATCAGAATGCGGAGTGAACTCTTCCTCTTCCGATGTACTTGTCATTCCCTGAAGGACTCTGGCTGGCACTCCACGTGCCGACAATGTAAAGTGGGGTTTGCATGGCCCTGTACTGCTCCAGCTACAACACTCCACTGAATGTGCATTAAACAATCAAATTCACACAGATGTGTCATGTCTATGATCATTCAAGTACGGAAGTATGGATGAATGTCGGGTCAGTGTTCCCCCTTACGTCCATGTTGTACATGTTGTGGGACTTGAGTCACAGGGTGCAACATTACCGATTGCGGACCGGGTGGCGCCGACACCACATCAGAGACACACGCATTAGTCACCTTCTTGTCCAGCCCAGAACGGAACCACGCCCAGAGCGCCGGGGTCATTGTTCACACCCATACGCTCGACTGGCATACGCCAGGCCAGCCCACTCCGCTTACGCTTACAGGGGGGGACGACAACGCTACATGTCCCAGGTCTTCCCTGTGGTGATCTGCTGATCACAGGTCTAATTGTCAGCATGCCACAGCCACTCCCTGAGGGCTGGTTCACACCCACACCACACCCATCCAGCACATGCGTCACAGGACATGTGACCCTGCCAATAAAAGGGGCCGGGCGCACGTGCCCGAGGCCATTTCCGCTTAGCTGAGTGTGTCCGTGTGGTCATTATTTATGCATGAGGGCCTGGGCCCTACCACATCACATTCCCCACTGCCGGAGGTGACATGATGGCGTCCGCACGACGAGATTCAATCATAAAGGGCCCATGACTTGAGGTGCACAGAGTTGGTGGCATCCGAGGCACTTAGGCCGGCACGGGCATACCGCCACGTGGAGATGACTTGAGGTGCACAGAGTTGGTGGCAGCCGAGGCACTTAGGCCGGCACGGGCCTACCGCCATGTGGAGATGACTTGAGGTGCACAGAGTAGATGGCATCCGAGGCACTTAGGCCAGTACGGGCCTACCACCACGTGGAGATGACTTGAGGTGCACAGAGTTGGTGGCATCCGAGGCACTTAGGCCGGCACGGGCCTACCGCCACGTGGAGATGACTTGAGGTGCACAGAGTTGGTTGCATCCGAGGCACTTAGGCCGGCACGGGCCTACCACCACGTGGAGATGACTTGAGGTGCACAGAGTTGGTGGCATCCGAGGCACTTAGGCCGGCACGGGCCTACCGCCACGTGGCGATGACTTGCGGTGTACTGAATTAGTGGCACCAGAGCTGAGCGGGTGTGCAGCCTGCGATGATGCGTAGGCCTCGATACGCCATCCTGCCAATCAAGATTCGATTTGAATTGTGATCCCAGCTGGACCGCAGTGTACGCCGAGGGCAGCAGGCTGCACAGACATGACTCCGCGGCGCGGTGCTGCAGGGTGCGCTGGGGGCCTGTGGCGCGGAATCTAGCGATCGGCTGAGGAGGTTGCACCGGCACGTGGTGGGCCCTCTTGGAGACATGCCGGTGGCGGCAGGTGAGCATTGAGGCCTGGGTGCGCAGGGGCGGGCATTCATCGCTGGTTGGCGGACTGGTCTGGGGACCAGGGCTGGGGTGCAGAAGGCGCACAGGATCACGTAGGCACCACCGGTCACGGCGGCGCCCTCGTGGCTGGGTGGGGGAGTGAAGGTGCAGGGGTATCAAGCTGATACAAACCGTGATGCTTACAGGTATGAGTAATCCTGCATCATGAGACCGTAACAGAAGTCAGTGTGACCGTAACCTTCCTTTTCTATCCTACGTAGGTTACTACCACACGTACTTCTGTTACGGTCATTTTGTGCAGGATTTGTCTTTCCTGTGAGCATTCCGGTTTGTCCAAGTGCTATACACTGTACCAGATTAGGTTTGTGACTATACGGACGCTTGACCATTGTCACCATTTGTCCAACAGGTTTCTGGATACTGACTTCCGGAGTATGGAATGGTATTGGGGAGTTCCCGCAGCATATGCAGTTACTTGAATCCACACGTTGCCCTGATGAAGTTCCCCGTTGGGCGTTGGCTGTGCTTTTCGTATTGTTTATTGTTGTATTTGTAATAAAGGACTGTTTTTACACTACTGTTGACTACTGGACTTCATGACTGTGCACACCCCCATTTCAGTTACTACAGTTTTCGATCTGGGGCACAGTGGCATCTGGCAACGGCTGGCGTTGGGGTTGGTTGCGCAGGAACACTACGAATTGGAACTGTCGTGTGGTGCGGTGACCGGGGCCCGCCATTGCTATTGTGGACATGCATCCATGACATGGGTGAGGACGTATGATGGGCTGGCCGTGAGACTCCTCCGACTCTGGCAGTTGTTGTTTGGGAGGTACCAGGGTCCAACAGGTGCAGCACAGCCAGCAGCTTCGTCTGCGGAGGCTTGGTGGTTGTCCGCCGTGTTGGTACCGTCAGCCTGTGGGCAATGTGGGTCAGGATGCGGAGAATGGTTGTCCTTTTGTGCCTGTAGTGGGCAATGGCTTCCTCTGGCGTTGAGTCTCTGAGGCTGGTGGGTTTTGGGAATGTCCGCTTCCTGTTCTGCGCTGCCTCTGCGGTAGTCAGGGGGGGTTTGGGGAGGCCTGGGGGTGGTTGCGGTGGGTGTTGTGGCCCTCCTGGGTCTCCAGGCTGCACGATCATTGTCTCCATGGCATCTGTTGGTCTTCAGATGTGGCTCTGGGCTGGGCTCCCTTTCTACTGCAGTTTGTCGTCCTGCTTAACACCAGTAAAAGCCAGGTGTTAAATACCTGCTGCTAACGCGCCTTATCGCCTGTTTTTGGATCGCATCGCAGATCTGGCTGGTCGTTGTGAATGTCGCGAAGTGGTGTTTTCGTGTGTTTTTGCACGGGAACGCCTACTCTGCATATCATTAGCGTTAGTTGTCTCTCTCATCCGTGGCGATGTTTTTTGCGGCAACTATCGCTGGAAAACTGGCGATGTGGTCAGTTTGCAGCAGCTTGGGAATGTGGCGATAATTCTTTCACCACTTTTGCTGCGCTAAAGTGCCGATAACTCGGCGATAAGTCCTTGAGAATATGCCCCTAAGATTTTTATCAACATCTTAGAAGGGTGTATCAACATGTTTTTATTGTGTTAATTGTAAATATATTTTGAAATGAGAATAAACCATGCATCCATATTCAGGCAAGAGGATTTTTTTAAATACTTGCAACACCTCAACGCACAAATTGTGTGCATGCCTTTGTAAAAACATCGGGCCCGATTCACAAAAGTAATCTGAGACAAAATCCTAAACTTACTGTTTTTGGTATTCACAGAAGGCATTTAGTAGTAGTAAAGTTAGGATTCCTAACTTTACTACTACTAAACTGAGACAAAATCCTAACTTTACGACTTTCGATATTCATAAAAGGCATTTAGTAGTAGTAAAGTTTGGAATTCTAACTTTACTACTACTAAATCCCTTTTGTGAATACCGAAAGTCATAAAGTTAGGATTTTGTCTCAGTTTAGTAGTAGTAAAGTTAGGAATCCTAACTTTACTACTACTAAATGCCTTCTGTGAATACCAAAAGTAGTAAGTTTAGGATTTTGTCTCAGATTAGTTCTGTGAATCGGCCCCATTGTGTACGAATGACTGAAAACCAGTTAAACTTCGATGAAATTTACATAGATCTAGCTTATGTCAGAAAAATATAAAATTACTGTTTACTGGGCATTTCATGGGTGAAGGACATAATGCCAGACATAATGCCCTTGCATCATGGGGGTTAAATGAGGTGAAATGTTTTGTATTTAATTAGAGAAATGAAGGCTTAATTACAGCTAAGAATGTTGTTAATCATTTACTAAAACTTCAACTACATTACAGACTTTGCCACATTAAGGGCCTGATTACGATGTCGGGCGGACTCATGTCCGCCCAACATCGCAGCGGTCTCAGGACCAACCAAACTCTGGTTGGCGGTCCCAACACCGCCATTACAATGCGACCGCCTATGGTGCTGTTGCATACTCCCATTTCCCAATGGGAGCTTGTGCTGCGGCCCTAAACCGGCCATAACACAAGCTTCCATGGAGAAATGTGACCCTGTGTAAATCTCTGCATCATGTGGCAGGCACCGAGGTGCCTGCTACACGGTGCAGAGATTTACAGGGGGCGCCATAGGTGCCCCCCAGGCCCCCAACGGGAGCCGACGGAGACATGGGGCCCTGCTATGGGCCCCCAAAGTCGCTTTCTGACAGGCTTTTCATGTCAGAATGCTCGAAATGAAAAGCCTGTCAGTAACTGACATCTTAATCCCCATGGCGTAAATGCGTACATAGGGGATTATGAGCGGCCACCGACTGGCCGACGGGCTCCTTGAGCCCGTTGGAAGCCCGTCAGTCCATCCGGCCGGTTTCGAATCCAACAGCCTTTATCATAATAAGGCTGTCTGATCTGAAACCTACGATGTGAGTCGGAAAGCTTCCGACCGCTTTCCAACTCACATCGTAATAGGCCCCTAAATGTAAACATTCCTTGAAATGCAAAAGAAGCTGAAAAAATTCTGAATAATGAGGAATGATACTGCCTTTAAGATGATTTTGTTTGATTGTTCCTATTTACAATTTGCCAAACTTTCTTTTCAGTGTGGAGTGTGTTTGAGTAATTGATTGTGCTAGTTACATTTATATTGTAGTGTTGGTTTTGCACATTAGAATCAAATGTAATTTAGAAGGGAGGGAAGATGAGATGTCATGTCCAGGATAACTCCTGAGTGTTTTTCTGCACCCAGATACAGTAGCGGTCGGTGGTGGTAGTGCCGCCGCGCCCTGACGTCGGGTGGGGGAGGGGCAGGGTGGGGGGTAGTAAACTACGGATTACGGCCGATTACAGGTAAGTACACATATAAATAAATAAAACGAATTTCGTTGCGTGCGCTGCATCGCATTTGGCGATGCAGCGCGAGAAACGAAATTCGTTTTATTTATTCATATGTGTACTTACCTGTAATCGGCTGTAATCCGTAGTTTACTACCCCCACCCTGCCCCTCCCCGCCCACGTCAGCACCCGGCGGCACTCCCACCACCGACCGCTACTGCCCAGATATGAATCCCCGATGTGACATTAAATCACCACCACTTTTTTTTTAATCAAATTTCAACCGATTCCATGTATGGAAGATGTGCTTGACCTTAGTGTTGATTGCGGGGAGAGACGTGTTTTAACCAGCAGCAAAAGCTGAATAGTAAGCACATATCTGGGATTCTATCCATCAACAACAGGTTTGCATTTTTGAAACAGAGATGTATTTAAAATTTCTTCGAATTATTAATGAGACACTGTGATAGAGTTGTGTTGTGGAATTTTTGCCACATTCTCTTTGAGTTTTTTCCCCTGAAAACGCCTTCTGGACTGAAAAGCAATGACCATTAGAAAAAATGTATTTGGTACTGACGAGTAAGTCAAATAGAACTGATGGTAAGTTTTTATGGAATAAAATTACCATTGATTTCGGCATGACTGGAGTTACATAAATAAATGAAATATATTACGTTCTACAGACAAAATCAATAATTTACCATGTGAGTTGTGCTATTGTAAAACAGTGAGGTATTTATCGTGGATGTATAGTAGTCTCAACATTATGCCAAGAGTGGACACCATCATGCTATGGATGCCCTCAATATGTCAAGTGTCATCTCCATTATGCTATGTGGGGGGGGGGGCATTTTCATAGATGTACACAATATGGCAGAAGTGGCAGCCATTATGCAAGGGGTTTGCCAGATCATTCCAGAGGTATCACTTGTATTTCAGAGAGACACTGTTAGAGTAGGGCAGTGGTCTTTCATCACAATTATTCTAATAAACTGGCAATGTTTAAATATGTCTAGACTTATTTCAACATTGCAGGTAAGTTCTGTTACCATTTTAAAAATGCAATCAAATACATTATTGCCAAACTATTCTGGTCAGGCAGGCTTACTAACGTGTAAAAGTATCCACAGTGTGATTATTAGAAATGGGAATGGGGGTTTTGAAGAATATTTGGAATCCCTTCCTTTTTGACACCTTCTCCCAGTCAGGATTTAAATGAAAAAAGATGTTAGTGATGGCCCATTACAGAGCGGCTTACTGCAGCTGATTTTTTTCTGCTGAAAACAAATAACTATTATCAGCATAATGCTTCTTTTGGCTAGAGCCTGGTACCCCCCACCCGGGATCACTTGAGGCCCCCCTAGGGTGGCCCATACCCACCCACTTTGAAGACCCCTGGAGTAGGGGCACCACATGCGGTACACACTCTCTCTCTCACACATACACACACACCCATACAAACACACAACACATACAGGGACACACATACATGAATATAAGCACATACACACAAACCACTTATCTGCCTACTACAGTAACTGAAACAGCTTTTTGTGCATCTGTATCACCTGCTCCTAGTGGTGCTCCCTCTCTAGCTTATCTCTGCCAACCTTACTCAACCTCTTAGCTCTGGCTTCTACGATGTGGCAGCCGCTGGCTCTCTCGCGTGCACAGTATAATTGACAGAGCAAGGCCTGCAACAGTGCTAATCACCAATCACCATTAATCCAAAGGTCTATATGACCATTATTTTAACACTGTAGAAGTGAGCACCGAGCCCTTTGTTAGACTTGTTTTTGAATGGTGGGGCATGCAAGGCTCTGATAGCAAGCTGAGGATTGTTAGTCTAAGTCTTTGCTCTCAAAGAGAGGATGTGGCATAATGGCAAGAGCTGCCGACTTTGAAACTGGGGAACCGGATTCGAGTCTCGGTATCAGCACAACACCCTGTGATTCTGGGCAAATCACTAAGGGCCTGATTTCAACTTTGGCCTTTCCTCCTGTGGGCTGCCATGCCAGCGCCCCACAGGAGGTCCACCAAAGCCGTACTCAAACCGCCCGCCAGATTACTAATGTAATCATTGGAGGATGGGTGATGCTGCGGTGGTGTCATGGCGGTGCCTGTCCAAAGGCCAAGAGGTGTGCCTCAGACAGGCACCGCAGTGACACCGTGACACCGCCACATCGTGTTCTTTCATGTCAATTTTTAATTTATGGTTGTTAATAAATGATTCAAGTCTCCATTTGGAGTAAGCATGCGTAGTTTTTCATTGTAAATTCTATGTTATATTAACATTTTCCTTAGGAAGGGACCCTTGTTTAAGCAATATAAATGCACCTTGTGGTGCATGCCACACCATGCAGGAACTGGGGTGCACATTTTCAGGGGGGCCCAACATGTGCCCTCCTGCATCCACCCTCAGGCCCTGTAGTGGCAGGGTGCCCTGTTAGGGCTTCCTTTGTTGCCCCACTGCCAGCCTTTCCATGGCAGGCTCTTCGCCATGGAAAGGCTGCCGGAGAGGCAACTTGTAATATGCAATAAAGAAGAAGTACGTGGTTCCTCGGTGAATACAGAGTATTTATTGCAGGTCGTGAAGGGAAGGGGATTCTTCCTTTCGGAACTGGTGCCCTCACACACCCAGCAAGCTAGGTGTCATGCTTCATCATCTGGGCCTGGGTGGTTTTAGAGACTCACCCTCAGATTACACAGAATTCCCTCTTTAGAATCGAACAAAGATGGGTACACCGGTTGTTGGCTGACCAACAGGGACTCAATGATGAGATTCCGTGGGGGTCACTCGCTAACCTCTGATACAGTGAGTACATCACAGATGATATGAGACACTATGAGAGGTACTGACCCTTACCCTGCATTCGATATTAACAACCTCCCCACAACTGTCCAACCCCAAACCAGGGTACGACTCATGAATATAACACCCCTAACTTGATACCCGGAGCACTAAGATCCTGAACACCCCAAGATGGTCATAGCATGTACACACGATACTCGACCAGGCATCTCCCGCTTTACGTAATATGGGACCAACATTGGCAAACACCGCGCCCATTTACCCCACTAAGAATCCCAGCAATAGTTCCAGTGACCTCACCATGGGACCGCAATTGGTAAATGGGTTACCAGAATGCACTGAGCATACATATACATATTCCAAGTGAAACTCTACACCAGCCTAAGATGGCCGCTACATTCTCGGCATCTTTGACCTTTCCTATATGTTATGTGCAAACACATTTTCCACCCCTTTTATTCACCAACTCCGGTGATACCAGCACGGGGCCTCTATCTAAGATGTGGTTATTATTATGCAATGAGTAGAAAGGGATACCTCCCTATAGACACTCCACACCAGTCTAAGATGGCCGCCACCTTTCTCCCTATAGACACTCCACACCAGTCTAAGATGGCCGCCACCTTTCTCCCTATAGACACTCCACACCAGTCTAAGATGGCCGCCACCTTTCTTGTTTAGACGTCACATGACGCTTAGCAGCACCAGCTGAAACCGATCGGCTTCCCTACCCCACCTGAGCTGGCTCACCTGCAGGTATATAAAAGGACGGTTTTTACTAGTCCATTACCTTCCCGGATCCAGCGGAGAGGGGTAGGTCAACCACACGGCTTTCATTGAAAGCAGGTGAGTATTTGATACGCTTAAAAATAAGGGACCTCAGACGGCACCAACTACAGAGGTAAGCGCCTGGGGAACAGATTGCTATCTCTCACATGAGTTATCAAGTTACTACTTGATGGGAACGCAATGCCAATTCATAGGGGTGGTGACAGCTTGTTTGTAGCGATGTGCGCGCTTAGTACCGCAGTGACTACTATCACCCATTGGGGTCACCGGTGGTGCTGGCGCCCGCACTGCTGCCCGTACTGAGTGCCATAGGATTGAGGGGCATTGAGAATCCGCCAAGTGAGGACAGGAACTTATTTTGAAAGAGCAACCCATTGGGCCAGGACCACTGGAAGATCGCTACTTTACGAGGCTATCCTTGTAGTTATAGAAGCAGTTCTATACTAACCTGTGATCTCCTCACACCTGACTATGAATCTCTTCTTATATCTATCAATTTCCAGACACATAACTTATATGTGTCCACGGCCCGCTGGATACTGACGAGGCACGATTTAATTAGTGATTGGGTGAGTTGCATGAAAAAGGCCTCTGATCACCCAATTGTTTTACTACTATTTCTTCACCATTGTATTAATGTTTTAAAGTAATTGGTTTTATTCAACAATATGTATGTGTTACCAGAAGACTTCGTTCAGGAACACACTTTTTGGGTGATATGAATAGCGAACCACTATTGATATTATTGATCACCAATGTCAGTCATGGACCTAATACAGAGTATCTGTTTGGAAGCACGATGGAACTTGTGGTCAACTGTGTCCTTGAGAGTATATATACCCTTTTTTTCTCACGTACAGGTCGTCCATAGAAACAACGGGCGCACAACCCGCTTATCCAAGAGTGGTAGGTAGTTCACCACACCACTGGGTGTAGATAGACTCACTTTACGGTCCTGAAGAATCGCCTTTGATCCTTAAGACAACAATGGCGAGAAACATGTTGACCCACTAGGAATAGAGCACCCTGATCTTGACCCATTATAGTCAGATAGACGCCTCTCCTTTTCTATTTTAAATCAGGCAGGGGGCCTACCAAGAATAAAATATGTTCCATAAGGCACCCTGACTTGTTTTAACTCACTTCACATACTACTACATCCACACAATCAAAAGGGCCCTTACACCCACGGCACCCACCGGCAAGGAACAAAAGATCTCCGATAAAGAGCCCCTTTTTGGGTGCCCGTCGGGTATTGCAGCGCCGACCCGACGAGGAGCAGGCCCAGATGATGAAGCATGACACCTAGCTTGCTGGGTGTGTGAGGGCACCAGTTCCGAAAGGAAGAATCCCCTTCCCTTCACGACCTGCAATAAATACTCTGTATTCACCGAGGAACCACGTACTTCTTCTTTATTGATTATCTAGGGCATGTACGTTGGACCTTTCCAAAAGCCCATTGTCCCCATCCTTTTGTAAAAAACTTGTAATATGCTCAGCGGTGCTGCAGCAGCACCGCCAACATATTACACAGTCTGACTGCTGCACCACTGCAGCAGGATCCAGAATCCCTAGCAGCCACAGTGGTTCAGTGGCGGTCCAACCTCCAAACTCAGAATACGGGCGGTGGACCACCAGTCTGGTGGTTCGTGGACTGCCACCACGGGTTCGTAAGCACCCCCTTAATGTCCCTGTGCCTACCAAAAAATGAATGTGCCCTTTTGTAATTTAACTTAGTGATCATGTAAACCCTCCAATATCTTCGGGTCGAGTTTGTGCTAATTAAAACTGTAAAAAAGAAAAGAGACCACAAGTGTACCCATTTCCTCAGAACAGCAGAAGGTGTACATGTGTCATGGGCTTCTCCGTCCAAAACACAAGCACAGTTTCACCATTGCTTTCATCGTCACTGTGAAGGCTGTGCAACATGGTATCACAACCTAGACCCTCAGAGGTGGACAACATTTCTGATGATGCTATGCTGTAGTATACACAAGGGGGCATATTTACAATAGAATGTTGGAGCGCGGTGTTACTTCAAAATTGGTAACGCTGTGTTCTGACATTTTTTAAATGCAGGGATGCACCGTATTTACAAAAATATGGTGCACCTTCGCATTTCCCCTAGCGCTGGCGCTATAAAAGCTGCTTAACACCAGCGCATCCACCCTTACACCATTTTGTAAGGGTGCCTGTGTTGCAGGGGCAATTGTTTATGTGCAGGAAGGGACACCTTCCTGCACATAAACAATCTTTAAAGGTAATTTGCTGTTTCTATGTGTGCTGCAAAATGCAGCACGCATAGAAAGAGCAAACTATGAGGAGAAATTAATAATTTCTCCTCGTTTCACCAGCCTAAGGCCAGGTTTTACCTGGCCTTAGTTTTTGGCGCTGCCCCATCCTTCTAAATCTGGGGCAGTGCCAAAAAGCACTGGGTGTTGTGGCGGAACACCCACTGCAACACCCATTGCCCGCCCCTATGCTGCAGCAGACTTCTGCGGTAAGGGGCATAGTTACAAGGTGGCTTTAAGCCATGTTAAGTGGCTTAATGCCACCTTGTAAATATGGGGTAGAGAGCAATGCCACTGGAGTGTCAGAAAAAGTGAAGCTCCGGTGGCATTAGGGACTTGTAAATATGCCCCCTAGTGAGCCAACACTGGAGAATGAGCCAGAGAAAATTGAATGCATTAGAATATGAGACTTAAGAGGTGAGTGAGTAAATACTTGGTTATAAAGGCAAGGGAGTGAGTGACCAAATGGGTGCTTAAAAAGTAAAGCGAGTGAGCGAACTAATGGATGAACAAGAGTGATTACAACACGTGCAAGAGTGATTAAGGGTGAGTGGTGGAATGACTATGGGACTGTCTAAGAAATTGAGTGAGTTCGAAGACAAGGGATCTGATTAGTGATGGCACAGTGAGTGCGCTAGTGAGTGATTGAAATATTGAGTGATATTTTTAAAGCCCGCTACCTAAAAATAAACCCCTGTAGGTAGGTGGAGATGCTGCCTGTGTACGAGGCCGATTGATTGTGCCGTTTTGAGCGGATTTTACATATCTATTTTTAAGTCAAACTTGTAATAATAAAAAATGTCTATTTCACCAGTGGAACGCCATTTGTGCATCGATACGGAATCTCATACCTGTGAAATATCGAATTGAAAATTAAGATCAGAATAAATGGATGAAAGTTTTTTGTCATGTAATACAGTTTTCCATTGGATTTGGAGAGTGTTAAAAGTGCAGTTTTTTTTCAGGATCGATTCCATCCAGAAAAGGGTGTGCCTAATGTAAGTATGCTTAGGGTTTAGCAACATTTTATTGTCAGAGAACTGTGAATGGAACATTTTTTATTAATTATTCATTATTGAAATATCGTAGGTGTCAAATATTCGCTAATAATTTAATTAATATAATTACCTAGAAGTTGGCAATACGTTTTAAGAGTAATAAGCAGGTACAGCCTTGAATCTCCTTGCCCTGACCAATGTCACGTTTACTAAGTTGCAAGTGGGCTGGGAATGCTCGCCCTTCCCTTTGGTAGAAACCAAAGAAGAATCTGAATTTGTTACAACTTTTTTAATTGGTAACTCCCATCTCGTGACTGGAGATGACTAATGGCCCTGAGGCTGAGACGTATGTTCAAGCAGCAAGGAACGCCCCAGATGTATTTTATGGAATTAAGCAAAATACATTGAAATGACACCTCCATGGGAATCTGAAAACAGCACTTTGCAAGAGGCAGCCCTACATAAGGTTGTGAAACCCTCTACTACAATATTTTGACTTTATCTTTATCTAAGCTTGCCAAATGATGTGTGAGAAAAGGAAAGACAGAACCTCGTCTTTCGAGGAATTCCAAAGCGCCCACTGCCGTGAACAATCATGGATGCATTCAACAAGTCACCTTTGACCTCGGCATATCAGGGAAGGGATCTTGATCACCGTGACAGAAAGTCACAAACCAGGCAAGAAATCTACAAGTCCATCACTTCGAAGCTACCTGACCTTAGCTTTAAACGTTGTAATAAAAGTGAAAGACAGGGGGCAATGGCATATCATTTATCTAAATTGTAAGGGGGTCCTTTCCAACAAACTCAGAAGTAGATTAGACATTCTCATTCGACTGAGACAGGAAGAGCAGCCATTCCAATAAATCACCGCTAGGTAAGTGGTAATTTAAGGAAGCAGGTAAATGAAGTGAAATCTGATGAAGGCACGTATGAGCAGACAACGATAAGTTTATAAATCAGGTAGAAAATATACTGCCAGGAGCGATGCGAGTATTTGCAGTGTGTCTGGCAAAATAACACCAGCTCTAGGTTTCATCCTAAGACTGCTGCCTTTTATAGCACGATGTGGAAGTGCAGCCCTGAGCATTGCATATAGGGAGATGGATAGGCAGCCTGGAGGAGTGAGCATAGGCAGTGCTTTAAATGGGCCGGTACTGAGTACCGGGACTTTTTTTATTTTGAGAGGGAGAGTACCTGCACTTCTCAAGAAAAACGTAATACTTTTAATTGGAGAGTACCGGCACTTCTCAGAAACAAGCAGGTACTCTGTCACAGATTACCTGCACTTCTATTTTTCCATTTCAAGCACTGAGCATAAGTGAATGTAACTTCATGGCATGCCTAGAGGCGACTTATCCTCCTTATTATTTCGAGGTTTTGTTGGTGTCTCTATTCGTGAGATTTGTACAGCAAATTTCATGGCATGGAGTTCCGAAAAAAACGAACAGAATATTAGCTAAAATCCCGAATCTACGGCTCCATTTGTTTATGCTGGATTTAACATTTGCCAGTGTGGCAGATGTGAGACTTCTATGTCCCAGAAAGGAGCCCTGTCAGATCCCTCAACAACATTGCACAGCCAATTATGTATACAAAATTTCAACCATTTTATTGTTTTTTTGTTCCATTAGTATTCCATATTTAATCCAATGATTTTTCATTTCATATTTCCATTTTCATTTATCAATGTTATCAATATTTTCCCAAGTGCCTCGTGAGGCTTTCTCTTAGCAGCACTAGAGGGTTCAAAATTCCTCATAACGCATCCTTATTACTTGGTACCCAAAGCATTTCTGGATAACTCCCCTCCTCAGGGGTAACCACAATGTAAAAAAGTAAAAAACACCGATCAGTCCTATCTATTGAACATGAACATCTACTCTAAACATACATACTTAATACTATCATCCCTTATAATGCACAATAACTGTACTGTTTTTAGAAAAAACTGCAAACTACATTACCCAGAATCCCTCATTCATGACAGTCACAGGCATCATTTCAATAATAGACACGGAAGTAGACAAAAAAGTTGTGTATGTTAGCAGCCCCGTGTGAGCCTAACACTACAAAATAAATTCAATGATTCAAACACCAAATCTGTGTACATGAACTGCACCAAACCTCTGCATGCAACCCGTGTTAAACTATAAACAACCCATCATGCTTACAAACAATCAAATAAAATAAAACTAACTGTCTTCACCCAGTGCCCACAGAAGTTCACCTGTGCCTCACAAAGGAACCCATCTGTCAAGTCCAAGCTTTGTGTGCAGATGTAAGACCTCTGCCACACTGCTGGAGGTAAATCCACTATATTAAGAGTTTTATGCTGTCACTGAGAATTGGGAAAATCCTGTTTACACTCCTCACTCGGCAGACTGATGATTAGATTAAGCTGGCTGTGGAAGATGTTAGAGTTGGGATTTTAATCCTACGTCTATTGGAAAATGACCTCATTGAGTTGGGGTTATCATCCTAAGGCATTTTAAACATGGGCTTAGGAAAACCTGAACAAAATGTCAATGGATCCCTCCACTGCTTAACCTACTGGGGAGATCTCGGAAGCTTCCTCCGGACCACAGGCAAGATCTTGTGTGATACCAGGGGATACGCGTGTCCACTCGGAGAGACGTATCTGAATGGCAAGTGCTGCTACAAGAGGGCGGAAGGTCGATTGTGAGATGTCCATGTCCAACACAGGATCTCCATCCAATTCTCCAAGATCCAAATCTTTGCATTTTTAGAAACCAACAAAGGACTTGATCAGAAACGACACCAGTGTTGGCTCTCATAGCCCCACACATTCTTCCATTATTTCTAGAACCGCCATTTTCTCATTTGAGTCAATACTAATAGATTTCAGAGGTGCCCCATTCGATGTTGCATTGTCAGATAGTAAGAGAACACCGAGACCCCGAGGGTCAGGGAGATAAGGGGAACACAAATGACCACTTCCTACAAGGGGAACATGAACAGGAAGTGGTCAAAGGCTGGACAGCATAGAGGTGGTAGATATGTTTACCTCTAAGTAACCAGCAAGCACCCAGTGGGGTTAGAATCAAAGAAAATATGGTCTGAACATTCAAGAGATCCCACGTATTTATTTACCTACAAGTTGTGGCTCCCGCACTTGACACACAGATGTATGTAAGTGGCACTTAACCAACATGCAGAGCTCCTGAGTGGGCCTCTAAACATCAGAGAGATAACAATCACATGGAAACTTTGATATTGTCTTTTTATGACAGCATGCATTCTGCTGAATACGCTGTTTTCTGAGCACAACAACCAGGTGTTTTTAAATGAATGGTTTCAAGGTAAAATCTGCACCCTCTTCCGCCTCTCACCCATTTTCAGTTTTAATTGATTCTTGCCAGCATAACCTTTGCTTCTCTAGTTGAGATACAATGGGGGACACTCATTAACAATGTCTTCGCAGCGGCAGGCATTGTTGACTGATCAGAAACTTGCCAGTTACATATTCATCAGATTTTTATTTTCAGTTCCACAAAACAATGGGCAAATAGCCAGCTGTCAAAAAAGCATTGCTCTTTGTTGTTATTGTACAGTTTCAAACTTCACTTGTGAGACAGAAACAGCACCAGTTGTCATGCAAACCTAGGGCTTTATTTACAAGAAAGTGATGCAGCACGGCACCACAAGCCATTTGGCTGCGCGATGTTGCGTCACTTTCAAAGCACAGGTATGCGCCATATTTACAACAATATGTCGCATCCATGGGCTTTCCCCTGCGCTGGTGCACAGTTGGCTGCCATGCGCCAATGCAGGCACCCTGGCTGCCTGGCGCCATGGTACAAGGGTGTCTGCGTTTAGGGGAGATTATTTTTGTGCAGGAAGGGACACTTTCCTGCACAAAAACAATCATGTGAGGTGTTTTCCTCTTTCTATTTGTGTTGCAGAATAGAAAGTGGAAAAACCGAGTAGAAATATAAGTATTTTTCCTCGTTGCACCTCCTTACGCCTCCCTTGGGGAGGCGTTGGATTCTGACGCATTTACAGGTTTACAAAATGTTGCAAATCTGGGAAGACGTCAGAATCCCTGGGTGTTGCATGGGAACACCCACAGCAATACTCATGGCACGCCCCTTTCACGCAAAGTGCTGCGTGAAAAGGGGCCTTTATGTGGACTTGTAAATATAGAGCACCACACTGCGCTGCTGGTGCGTCAAAAAAAGTGACGCACCGGCGGCACAAGGGGGCATGTAAATATGCCCCATAGTATCTAAGCTCCATACTGTATTCAACATGCCACAATGTCCTATGCAGCATTTTAAATATATATAGCCTAACTGTTTTCTCACAGTGTGAGCTCTGATTCATTGGAGACCCTTTTCTCAAACTCCAGTAAATCTACAGATTCTATAGTGTGGCTTTCAATAACTGAGATATAAAACAAAAACAGTGAGCACTTACCACTGCAGGTTAACAGTAGCATGCAGGAAGTCAGGGCATGAAAAGCAAATTCCATTTTGTGCCAGCCTGAACAATCAGACTTTGAATGCTTTCTAAAGGCTAATCAGTTGACTATACACTCATGATTACTTTTCAAAGCTTTCCAGGGGCAGGCGCCAAACTGAGAAGAACGCATTATATTGCAGAGAGAAATTGCTTTCATTACAGTTTCTTGTTCTAACTTTATTAACAGTTACAAAAAGCACGCATCTTAGTCTGGAACAGGATTTTTCGATCTCAAATTGTATTCTGATTTACCATAGTTAAAATGTATCCATCTCCAATAATTAGGTTTACCGGTTGGCAGCGTTTTTGCTTCTATTTTGTAGTGATTTTCCGTTCCAGTGCTCCTGCCTTGCCATGATTAGATAAATATGTTTTGTAGTGTGCCAAAATAGTTAAAGTTGCAACTAAGCCTAGACTTTAAAGTGAGGTACTATTCTTGTCTCTCTACTCGGGCTTTATGGGAAGATTGTGGATGACAATGTTTTACAGCAACTAGAGGACTCTCTCTCTCTCTCTCTCTCTCTCTAGCTCCCCCCCCATCAGTGCTTTAAATGGGAAAAAAATAAGTGCAGGTACTCATCAAAATGAGCAGTGGGTGCAGTTTAAGGTGGGCACAAGGGCGGTGCTAAGGTGGAAAAAGGGGCGGGGTAAGCTTTTTGACCTTGTCAAGGTTATACGCATGAAATCTGCATGCATTGTTAGAATGTCGGATGTATCTGTCCATTAGTTATCGCACCAATAACTATATATATGGCACTTACTAATAAGTGTTTATTACTACCCATAGTAACCTTTTTTTAGCAACCGTAAAATAAGAAAAGATTGAGGAAAAAACAGCGAGGTTCTAAATATATGCCTTCTTGTTTTCAGGCAGGTCCTTGCTGCAGGGTCATAACTCATTAAACTATATTACAAGGATGTTAAATTTTGACCTACAGGTAACACAAGGCTCTATGCAACAAAAACAGTAATCAACTAAGCTATCTACATAAAAAACCTAATCTGTCTTTTACATGTTGCATGCCGTGCTTTCCAGCAGACACATTGATCCTCTGTGCAATTTTATGGTAAGTTGAACCTTTGATTAGAATGTACACAGATCTTTCTAGCAAGTGCATTAACCGCCAGAGTTATTCACATTATTGTTACTTATGATGCCCCGAGCTCACTTACTTATGGGAAGGGCTTCAGCTTTCTGGTTCTCACGATTGGTGAATGAGCACCTGGAAAAAGCGAGGAATTCATCGGCACTCGTTTCATTCTCGCCACTAGGGGGTGTTTATGTCAAACCTGGAAACTAGAGTTGCTTTCGAAGAGACATACTTTGTATAACTTTAGTGAGCAGTATATTCTCTCTCTCTCTCTCTCCCTGCCACTAGATGAGAAATATTGACACACAGACACTAGCGATATTGCTGTTGGTGGCTCAGCTTTTCAACATTCCATTTTATGTGGTTGAAAAGGAGTGGTGGAAGGAGTAACCACACTGTAGATGTGATATCAGACCAGCAGATGTGCTATCAGAAAGAATAAAGTTTCTACTGGGCTGATCTGGCTGCACCATTTGTAATAAAGATATACACCATGATCCCACGTGTCAGCTAGTAATTGATCTTATATGCCCTATACACTTACTATACTAAATGTCAAATGCATTCTTGCATTTGCATTTGTTGATGAAATAAATATTAAAAAGAAAAGGAACAGGCTTTCAAATCACATTATAAATGGCAAGATGATCTGTTACTATCGAAATATGACCTATGACATAAAGTCCTGGTTAGGAGATGGGGCTGATTACAAATTAAATATGTTTTCTGTGCTTGTACCACATAACTTGTACAGACGACCACCTGGGAGCGCAAAATAAATGAAAAAGTTATGTTTTCCTGCTTTTGGCATTCGATCACAGTGTGCAATAAATTGCAACCATGACTGTGAATAACATGCACATACCTGGCCATGCAACACATTTACTGGCTTTTGATAAAAATACAGCCATGTACATCCATGTGGCATGTAGGCCAAGGTAGTTTAACACTGGCTGCAAACATCTCTGTTTAAAGAGCTTTTTACATTTTTCACTGGACTTACCATCTGTCCAAGGTCGATAAAATAGGGATGAGTTTGGTAACAAGATCCCTTCTCATTTACACATGCAAGTAGGCAATTCAGATGTGTGGCGATGGTGAAAGTATTATGGTGAAATATTCTATCATGAACAGTGCGTCCCAGCCCCCTCTCGGCCCCACTGTGAAAGATCAATGGATAAGCTAATCACTCTGCAGACACCCCCCCCCCCGCCCTGATGACTTCCAAAGCAGCTCACGCTGTGTCCTGGTGACGAGCTCCTGTGATTAATTCCGTGCAGTGCTTGTTAAAGGTGCTGCCCTGGTATCATTTAAGTGATGAAGGAAGCGCTGCCTGGGTTAAAGTCAGGTCCCCATGAGTACCGGTACCCTCTTCGTTCTAGGAAAAGTGCCGGTACTCAAGGGGATAAAAATGAAAAGGTGCTGGTACTGAGTATCGGTGAGTACCGGCCCATTTAAAGCACTGAACACGATGACAGAAAGTAATTTCTGCAACAATCAATGTGCACTCACTGCAGTTGCTGTAGACTACTCTGGGAAGCCATGATCTGAATCCCCCCCATCCCCCCCACCCCCCAAGGGAGGTTGCCCTACAACACTTCCAAACGATGGTTGTGCGTATGCAGATCTTGTCAGTGCACTTGGGGGGAAGGGGGCGAGGGGGGGGGAATGAACATGATGTGCACATGCGCACTCTGTGCCTCAGGCAGTGACCAGTGGCCTCAGGGGCCACAACAGCATTGAGCAGTCTGGCACCACAACTATTTTCGTGGGAATCTTCAAAGCTCCTATAAAGCTGACACCTCTAAGTCACCTAGAAGCAGGAAAATCAGCTACCCTCTGACTCTGTGATGCATTCATCCCCTAAGCTTTCCGGGTCACATTTTTCCTTTAAATGGCACACACCTCTTTCCAGTGTGGGTTATCCTAAATGTGTGCGTAGGTGACGGCACACGCTACCAGCGTATCTCAAACAGTAATACAAACCAAGTCGAATGCTAAAATTAGGAAATGAGAGCACCATTTAAATGTCACGTCAATACATCTTAACGTGGCAGAGAAGTTTAGAAATGACCCTGCAGAACACACTGCCAAAGACAAGAAGTCAGGCTATTATCTAATTCAGAGTCTTCCATAATAATACGTTGGATGCATAAGTGAGTGATTTAACTGATGGAGAGTGACTAAGTGCATGAATAGATAACGGGTAGTGCAACATTCCTGTAAACTAGCAATGGTGTTGTTCTGCAAAATGAATGTTTAGGCTACCTAATGAGAAAAAGTAACAAAACACCAAACCTAGGCAAATAATGAGCAAATACAGAGTAGATGACAACAGGCTGTAGATGCAGACAGACCAGGAAATCTCAGTTCGACAAACAGAAAAATAAAGTATTGATATAATAGAAGGTGAAACTTACTTTTATGCGCACTGGGCCAAACATGAAGCAACAAGCAGATACTTTGTCAGAAACTTTGCAAAACACACTAGGTGAAGAAAATGAGATGACAGGAAAGACTAATGAAGAACTAGCGACATGTGATAATATATGGTGTGCCACCCTGTAGGAAACTGGGATATTAGTTGTGTGGCCTGCACAAGTAATACGTCCATAATAGTCTTTACTGGGAACCAAACACCCTATTGTAGCGCTTGCCTCTCACAGGGTAGTGAAGCGGAGCAGTCCAAGGCCTACTCAAGGGAAGTGGTGTGGGCTAGCAATTACCAATCACTGGCATGCAATAATAACACTCAATAAATGATTGTCCAGTCAGTACTTTTTCTTAAGAAAAAGGAGAAGTAAATTTATTACACACATACTACTAAATACTATGCAATAATTTACAAATATGTACATTGGCAGATGGAACAATGGAACATACCAGAGATGACATTATGTAATCACTGTTGACCCAATAACACATTTATGAGGAATAAACCCTGTGTTTGTGTATGTGTATTTCTCAGGCATTTGATACCACGCTGCAATTATGCAGACATCCCCTAGAGAGCATCACATGGAGATAGCATTACATTGAAACCATACAGTCAGACCCTAGAAGGCATAGCATTAACATTACTTTGATGCATTTTCAGGCCTTCCACGTCCTCCTGAATGTTACCATACACATGACCCCTAGAGAGCACTGCACTCCCAGCTGCAGAACAAAACCTCCAGCCTTGGGAGTGCTTAATAACATGAAGAAAATCAAGAAGAGGTAATAATTTGGGGTCCACCCCAACTTAGGTCAAGGAGCCCGGAGATCATTGCAGGGGAAAGGCAGGATCTTGGTGAGTTTGTTGGTGGTGGTCCCGTCTTCCTGGGACCACCACGAAGAGAGATAAGGGCGAAAATGTAGGCAAAACAAAAAAGGTACGCAAGGCATTATGCGGCGGTTTTTGCGAGGAGTTGAATATTGTAGCACTGGCTCTTCTGCTGCATGGGGGACAGCTGTGTCATGTTTCCTTTGTTTTTTTTTATCCTTGCAGCGGCCTCGCGCTTTGTGTTACCTTGCTGGTGCGAAGTCCATCCTCAGAGGAGCAAAGCTCAGGGAGCCCACCCCCAGCTGCCCTCGCTGGCTCAGTGCGCCCGCAGCATTCCAGTATGCTGCCGCGGAAGCCGGCAACTTCATTCTTGTCTGCCTGATCCTGTAGGCAAATGTGCACTGTGTGGCTGGCCTTCCCGCTCCCCCCAGACATGGGCGTGAGGAGCATGGAAGGTGGGCGCGTAGGTGGAAAGCAGCGGCACTGATGGTGACTCAGGCCCAAGGATGGGCTCCTGGGTGCCTGCTCGTGCTGGCGGGGGAGCGCAACGGCGTTCCTTCATGCGCTCTTTCTTCCTGGGGCTCAGGGATGGGGTCCTGGGACACTCCTGCTTCGACGGGGCAGCGTGATGGTGCTTCCCTGCATTTTCATTCCTTGTGGTACCGGGAGTCCAGGGATGGGCTCCAGGTCTCCTAGAATGGTCAACATGTCTGGGGGATAGGGAACCCCAGTGGGACAAAGGAACGGGGAGGAGGCCCCATGCACGCCCTCTTCTCCCCCCAGAATAAACAGTTTATTTGTGCCATCCCCTGGGCCCTGGCCCACCCCAGGAGAAATTACCGGACTGACAGCGGAGCCCCTCATGCTCTCAGTGACCCTGTGGGTGGCACTAAAGGTAGAGATTAAGAACTTAATTCTTAAATGAGAGCGGTAAGCAATATAAGCAGGGACATGTAGGTCAGTATATGACAGGTTTTTATTCCACAACAATAGTATTCAGGTGCTCACACTTTAAGTGACAGTAGGCGTGACGTGATAAGTGAGGGTGAAATTAAAATAAAGACATCGCATTGACAACAATGACCGAAGCTCCTTTAGAAAATTTTAACAGAGTAAAAGGAGTTCATGTTGTAGGGGGTCAACGGCGTTTCGAACTCAGTTATTTGAGTTCATCTTCAGGACATACATAGGTGAGCAAGCTGAATTCAAAGGAATCCTGTGAATGAAAGTATCCGGGGTTTCAAGGCGTTTCTTAGAACTCTGGGCTCCTAAGTGATTTAAGCGTCAGAGTCTCTCGCACTCAGCGCGGACGACAGAAGCAGCAGGACTCGCTCTGCTCTCTCTTCACAGGCTCCCATTCATTGCCCTGTTATCGACAGAAATAACTCCCCGGCACTGCGCGATGCCACACGGTGGCCAGCTGCCTTTCCGATCCACTCTCTAAACATTAGTCTCTGACGCTTAAATCACTTAGGAGCCCAGAGTTCTAAGAAACGCCTTGAAACCCCAGATACTTTCATTCACAGGATTCCTTTGAATTCAGCTTGCTCACCTATGTATGTCCTGAAGATGAACTCAAATAACTGAGTTCGAAACGCCGTCGACCCCCTACAACATGAACTCCTTTTACTCTGTTAAAATTTTCTAAAGGAGCTTCAGTCATTGTTGTCAATGCGATGTCTTTATTTTAATTTCACCCTCACTTATCACGTCACGCCTACTGTCACTTAAAGTGTGAGCACCTGAATACTATTGTTGTGGAATAAAAACCTGTCATATACTGACCTACATGTCCCTGCTTATATTGCTTACCGCTCTCATTTAAGAATTAAGTTCTTAATCTCTACCTTTAGTGCCCCCCACAGGGTCACTTCGACTTGGACCTTTAGGCCACATCAGAACCATTGTTTCCCTAAACAGTTTACTACCCCCGGTTCACATATTGGGGTACCCTTGTCCTCCTTACTACCCCTCATGCTCTGAGGCACAGAAGTTGGTCAAAGGTCGCCAAACATTTAGATGCGATATCTCTGGCCCGGTTGGGCCAATTTAGGCGATACTGTGCTCATTTTACTCCTGGGGATGAGCTCTAGCCACCAGAGGAATTTAAGCTGCTCCTCCTGGCTCCCTGTGCCAGCTCTCCTTTTGATCTTTATTTCTGAGTGTAGAAAAGTCCGGAGCTTTCCCCCAACTTGTCCTCAGGGGCATAAATGGGCCAGCCTCTCTGGCCCTTGGGGAGACCCACAGGTCCTGGGGTCAACTGGGCAGAGTCCTTGGTCCTGAGTGAGGGTCTGGGGGATCCTCCTTCCAGTTCTCCATGGCGATCCAAGGATCCAGCAGTGAAGCGTAGAGCAATCCACAGACAAGAGAGTCTCCCCCTTTTCAAGAGTTTTTATAGGGGAGAGGAAGGTTCAGGAGTCAGGCACCCCTGGCCAATCCTACTGTGCCACTTCACCTCTCCATCTCTGTCCCAACCTTCCTGCACAGCATAAAGGGACAGTCCAAAATGGCATCATCCAGGAGTCACTGGTCACATCAGCTCCTGGGTTCTCAGCTCTACCCCTCGTTGACATCACTGCCAGGGACTTGCTCACTGGAATTTCAAAGGGAGCCCCCCCTGTGGGTTGGCTCCAGTTGTCTGGGCACTCTTCTTTGTTCAGCGGGCTTGGGCAGGCCCATCCCTGGTATAGTGTGACAGCTGGGTGATTGATGCATATCCTTCCGCCCCACCCCTTTCCTCCCCAGGAGCTGACAGAAGTACTGCTAATTGCTCCTTTTGGGTGGGGCTGCCTTTTTTCCTCTGCTGGCGAAAATGTAATTAACTGGGCACAGCAGGGTGACACAAGGCCTAGGCTCTGATCCTGAGCTGAGCCAGGGAACTATGAAAACTCTGGATGACCCATAAGGTGTACAGATATCATTTTGGGAGTTACATATTTGGTTTTCTCACACAGGTTACACTCCAATTCAAGATGTCAATGGTCTCTGTAGGCCAAGGGGGAATGAAACTGCACTCTAAGGCAGCTCCCTTCCTATGTGTATAATGGGGTGCCACTACAGGAAAAGCAGTAAAGCACACTGACTTTCCCTATTATTGTACACTACCCTTTTAAAGTGAATATCTAATCCTTCAGAATCCCTGTTGCACCAGGCTACCTGTGCATTGTTAAAGGCAGTGCACAACAGTAATCTCCCATGCGCAGCCCGAACACGTGGGCACACTTGTGTGCACACGTGTTCACATGTAACCAGTCAAGTACCCCTTACCTTTGCTGCGTCGCAGCAGCTCTACCTTAAAAGGCGGGCACTGGCGATAAACACACTCAGTCCGGTTGCCATGTGATTACTGTGGGTGAGACTTGCCCACTGTAAAAAGTCCAAAACTAGGTGATCTAAAAAGCACAAAAAATCCAGGCATTCTTATTGGGTGGAACCCAATTGCAACACATTCTAATATCAAAACCACAGTATCGATGGGACACAATATCCAGGACAGAATATCGAACTAAAATATCAAAAGTAAGTCTAGATTTTCGACACCTAACTCCACATATATGTACCTAAGTGGTACATACATTGTCAGGGTACATAGATGTGGAGTTAGGAACAGTGAATCTATACTTCCCTATATGCATGTACCTTTCGTTATTTTGTCCCTCGATATTCTGTCCTTGATTTTCCTGAATCATGGTATTGTTGGTGTCAATATTCTGTGGTACAACCACAACACCGATTAGTAAAGAAATTTACAAGAAGGCCAGACACGGCCAGGAGAAACAAGAGCTTTATAAAGGACTCTACAAAATACTGAACCTGTTCCATTTCTTATTTCAAGATTAAAGTTAGACAGTTAGGATAGTTTATTTTTGCATAAAATCATAAAAATATCATACTACATCTTGGATATTACAATATATAATCAGAATATAATCAATAATATGACCCCATAACTACACAGTTATAATAAAAGAATTAAATAAATCACCTAACCATGGTTAATCATGGCAGAAGTTGAATTTAATCTCCAAAAGCAACCCTCCCAGTGTTAATAAATCTAAATGCACCATAAATAATTGAGAAGGTGTTCAACATTAAGAGATTTGGGAAAGCTGGTCTGCAGAATAGATGGTCGTTAGAAATGGGGTTTCTAGTTGACAGTGGTTTGTACCCTGTCCAAGTAGGGACCCTCATTCTAGTCAGGGTAAGAAAGTTGCACAGTAATAATAACCCTTGCTCACCCCATTGGTACCTTGGCAAGAGTAGTCAGGCTTCTCCCCAGAGGCAGTGTGTAAAGTATTTGCCCACACGCACACAGTAACACAGTGAAAACACTACAGCCCATTACCATTTGTTGCCTGCCGCTCACGTCACGCTTCGCGCAAGGAGGCGCTTAAACACCGGCCAGTTACCATTTGTTGCCTGCTGCCTGGAATTGCTGCCAGAGGGGAAGAGGGGAGAGAGATCACAACTCCCAGCCCCACCAAGCGGCGCGCACGCCACCCACATCACGCTTCGCGCCAGGAGGCGCTTAAACACTGGCCAGGGCTCCCGCAGCGCGGGACGCGCGCGGGCGTTCCTGGGCAAAGCCCGGGCCAAGGGCGGGCCCGTCTGCGCCCATCAGCGGCCGAAAGAGGCTGGGCTGGGCCACGTCCCTTACTTCAGCAGTAAGAATTTAAGAATCACGGTAAGAGACTGAAACCGCTTTATACGAATATGCTTGCCCTACAGTGCTCCATCTCTAGGGTCCCTGCCGCTCCTCACAATCATGGGTAAATGTAAGCTTGCGGGTGTTACCTCAGGTAGTAAAAATAAAAATGCAAGAATGAGTGCACCTATCACGAATTACTTAAACACTGCAATGGGACTAATTAATAGCGAGATCGTTAATGTTGAGGAGCGTTTAGCAGCCACCAAGATTGCACTAACGACTGCGGTGGATGATACTCTATTGGATGCAATTGTGCCGGAGACAGTCTCGAATAATAAATCCCAACATAAGAGTATGACAGCTCTATCACATAATAACTGTGCAGCTCCCTGCGTATCAACCGCACCATTGGAAATATTGGTTTTAATAGAGGATACAGATTCAGCTATACCCTCAGCAAATAAAAGCAAACAGTTATCGAAGGAAAAAACCAAAGTACCCATTAAGCAATCACAGTTATTACCTAAAAAACAGTGTGGGGGTCAAAACGCTACCCTAAGTAATGATTGTTCCCTTAATCTGGATTTACTTTTTAAAAATTTACATGGGAAGATTGACTTAATTGAGAAAAACTTGCTAAGGGAAATTGTAAAAATTAAGGACGATGTAGCACAGATTTCGAAATTAATTGTAGATTTGTCATTACAAGAGAAATGTTCATCTCATAACCTGATAGACAAAACGGGTAGAACAGCAACAAGTAAAATCCAAGGAATCATTAAAAATGACATTCTATCTGGTCCATCGGGATCCGCAGTCTTGTGTGATGGGAAAAACACTCAAGAGACCATGCACAAGGACAACAGGCACACTGGTCTGAATTCATTGCCGTCATCCCACAACGTGACAAAAACAACAAGACCTATAATCAATAACACGGATAAAACAGAGCACAGATATCAACCTCGAAGTATCTATCGGAGACCCCTACACTTACCGCCCGAGGCTACGCCTTACACCATCATTCTCAAAGATGTGCCAGAATTAAATGACAGTGTTAATGAGGAATGGAAAGACTTGCAAAACAATGTTTTGCATTGGTTTACTAAACACTGTAACCATAACCCAAATATTTTAGCTCAAAACATTATTATGGTAAGAAGAGTACCCTGGGTGGGGAAATCACCGAAAGATTGTGAGGGGGACTGTGTTGTTGTCTCGTTCCGACACCCAGAGATGGTCAGAATTCTGCTTGAAGAGATATGTAACAGGGGAGAAATGTCATCTAAATATCAGGGAAAGGCCATTTCTGGGGTACTCTTAGGGTATTTTTATAAACCAACCATGGAGGATTTTAATGAACCTGGAAATGGTCCATTGACAGCAGACAGGTACAGACCACTTTCTTTGTCAAATAGATTTTTACCCCTTAGAGGATGTAGTGATGTGGACTGCCTACATCAGGATGTTGATCAAAATCCTCACCCTACTGATAAGGGATTATTTTTAACTTCAAATCCAGAGTCTAAGAACTTGATCCTAGTAACATGGAATATTGCGGGCATTAACAAGAAATTAAATGACAATGTATGGCCTGAATTACTAAATAATTGCCAAATTATTTGTTTGCAAGAGACCTGGCATACGGAACCCTTCCACATAAATGGTTTCTCAATAACTGATACACAAGCGATTCCCTCACGAAATGGAAGGGCAAAGGGAGGCTTAGCAGTTCTACTTTCAGTTACATGCCCGCTGACTTTGAAGAAAGTTTATATTGACTCACCCTATTTTCAATTTTTGTGGTTACATTCTATTGATTACCAGTGTTTTGTAGTAATTAATTTCTATAATAACGTTTTTGATAACACTAGAAATCAAGTGATAATGTCACTTGAGACAGAGCTTGATTCATTTCTAAAACATATCAGAGGTGATTATTTTCTGATATGGGTTGGAGATTTCAATAGCAGGAAATGTGATATTCTAGAAGGAAAACACTGTGGACACGGGAACGAGTCTGGGGAAAGTTATTCCCATTTCCCACACAACATTTATGGTGAATCTATTAATGGGGCATTGTACAAATACAATCTAGAAGTAGTGGATCAGTCCATATCGGATGGCCAATTCGAGCTTCCAACTGTTGAAGGGCATGGCCAGTGCTCAATTATCGATCATATATTAATCTCGGCACATGGCCAAGATCAAATAGTGAAAATGGAGGTGATAAAAAGTTGTTTAAGTGATCATCATCCACTATTTTTAACAGTTAGACTAAATGATATCCCCCATGCAGGGCCATGTTTAGCATCCACTATATCAACTCAGGGAGAAAACGGTGTTTCGATTAAATGGTCTGGGATAAATCCAAATGAATTTGAGGACAGATTGATGAGTGATTGTGAATATGACATTGAGATATGTAACAGGGGGGATTCAACCAACAATCTAATCATTGGGGCTTTTTGTAACATCACTGCTGTAATTTTCAGCGGTTTAAAAATTAAGAGCAAGAAGAAGGTGAAGATAAAAGCCAGCTGGTTTGACTCTGAATGTACAAAGGCAAGCCAGATCCTGAAAAATGTTTTAAAAATTAGGCCTAGAGATAGTGAACAGATCAAACACCAGAGGATGATATATAAACAGACCCTAGCAAAAAGGAAGAGGGAGATACAAGATCAGGCGTGGGAAAAACTCTCCCAGGCCGCTAACACAAAGGACTCATCTTTATTCTGGAAAACGATAAATCACCCTTATTTTAAAGATAGTAGTGCTGCTAAAATTGAGAGCTTAGTGCAGCCCCAAGAGTGGATAAGTTATTTTAGACAGGTTTTTAATCCAGAAAATGTAGTCTCCATACTAGTTGAAAATAGCGACCCCAACAGTACTTCGGAATCAGTAGAAAATAAATTTTTTATAATTATTGACCCTCCAAATTTGGACCCCATCACCCTGGATGAAGTTACATTGGCCCTAGAAAAATATGCAAATGGAAAGGCACCCGGTGTTGATGGGGTTCCAATAGATATTTTTTAATTTAATATGGGTCTGTGGGCCCCTTTGCTACAAAAAGTGTTTAATACTATTGCTGGGGGCTTGGTACCAAGAACATGGACCGAAAGTATCATTGTCCCGATTTTTAAAAAGGGCAATAGGAGTGATGCCAAATGTTATCGCCCGATTTCCCTCCTTGACACAACTTCAAAAGTGATGGGTAGGATATTGTTGGAGAGGCTGGAATCATGGGCAGGCGAAAATAAAATTCTCACTGAATCACAGTACGGTTTTAGAAGGGAGATAGGGACAATAGAACAATGTATTAACTTGCACTTACTTATTAGTAAGTACACAATTGCGAAAAAGGGCCATTTACATCTCTGCTTTGTTGACCTTACTAGTGCTTTTGATCTAGTAAACCACGCAAAGTTATGGCAAACTCTGATTCATATGGGTGCACCAAACGATATTATTATATACCTATCACAAATATACAGTCGTTTGAGTTCAAGAGTTCGCTATGGGCTAGAGGGAGAGTGCACAACTAGTTTTAGGGTAACACGGGGAATCAGGCAGGGATGTGTGCTTGCCCCACTCCTTTTTTCGTTATATATAAATGGAGTCGATGAGGGCTTGAAAAAGTTAAATGCTGACGTTCCCAGAGTAGGTAAACGTGCTGTTCCGACTTTACGCTATGCGGACGACGCTGTTCTTTTATCAAGAACTGCGAATGGGCTCCAGACTCTCATCGAAAAATTTGCAGAATTTATGCATGATAAGGACCGAGTACTCAACTTGAAAAAGACATTTACGATGGTGTGTGGGCAAGGAAAAGCCAAAACTAGGACCCATCATGTAAATAGTGTCCCTATTGAAGTAACAAACTCTTTTGTATATTTGAGATTAGTATTTACAGCAATGGGACACTGGGGAGCCCACATTGAACACTGTAAACTAAAATTCGTTAGGATAATTGAGGCAATCTTCAGATTCTCAAAACAAAATGAGTAGCAAACCAATAAGGGAAATCATGACACTATATAAGAGCAAGTGTCTCTGTGGAACCTGTTATGGTGCAGCATTATGGGGTGCGGCTAATTGTGCAATTCTTCAAACCCAAGAAAATATTTTTTTACTCATATTGTTATCTGTACTCAATTCCACTCCCATATATAGTGTGCATAAAGAACTGGAAGCCCCTTATATCACCGATTTTATAAGCATAATAGGTTTAAATACCTGGTATGGGATATGGAGCAAGGAAGGCACAAAGTTTACACAGGATGTCATTAAGGATTGCATTGCACTCGACCATGGGAATAAAATCCCGTGGCTGATGTATATTAAAAAGCTTTTAAATGAATGTGCCACAAATATTGATTTAAATAATCCCTCCCAGATACTTGAGTACGACAAAAAGACCTGAAGACTAGTTTGATGAAATCATGGATTTGGTTAAGGGATGTTAACGCAAACATGAAACCTCTGACCAAGGCTTACTGTGATAGGACCCTTGGGGTAGGGACACAAAATTATTTACTACAGGTCACAAATACAAAACATAGATTTTACCTAACAAGATTACAAATGGGATTAGCCCATTTTTTAATAGCTTTCCTAAAAATGGGCATGTGGAACCATAAACTTCCAAAGTGCCCCTGTGATGGGAAATCAGATCAGACAATGTTGCATTTCATTTTATTTTACGGTTTTTATAGAGACATTAGGAAGAGTCTCTTAAGACCATTGTTTTTAAGGGAGAGACTATTCACATATAAAACCGCTTTTGAGTATATCTGTGGCCTAGTAAATCTTAGAGCCTGTAATGCAGTGGCGGTTTACATCCAGAAGGCAATAAAAATAAGACATAATAATTCCCATCTTGAGGCCCTTGTTTACGAAGAAATTGGGTCACATAATGATGAATGACGTCCGTGGTTGTATTGTATTCTGTGTTTCTTAAACTATATATTCTTGCACAGGGCACTTTATGTACTATGCTCCTTTAGAAATATTGACGAATCCCAAACTAAACGTATTTTAACCTTATATATTTTGAGAAAATCAGTGATGTGACTGGAATCATAGCCCTGTTTTGAATTGGTGATTTGGCACGCAGCCCTTTATGTATATGGTTCCTTTGGGTGATACCAAAGGGGATGATGGACGGAGCGTTTGAGCTAATCAAACACTCACCCCCAGTCAACTGATCTGGGTTTAATCCATCATCATTCTTTAGCTCACTCCACCACCCCAGTTCAGACATGGCCATATGCAAATCAGTCTGACCCTGTGCCTCATGGGAACAGTCCAGCCCGAACTGCAAAGCCATGTCTTCCCTGGACCGGAAACAAGCATCCTGGGACCGGTTTCTGGCTATTCAGCCGTCATCAGCCAGGCTAGCTTGAATCCAGTGGCAAAGTGAGCAAGGGACCCACTTCTGGGCATACCCTGCCAACTTAGGCCGAACAAAGCGATATCAAAGGGGATGATGGACGGAGCGTTTGAGCTAATCAAACACTCACCCCCAGTCAACTGATCTGGGTTTAATCCATCATCATTCTTTAGCTCACTCCACTACCCCAGTTCAGACATGGCCATATGCAAATCAGTCTGACCCTGTGCCTCATGGGAACAGTCCAGCCCGAACTGCCAAGCCATGTCTTCCCTGGACCGGAAACAAGCATCCTGGGACCGGTTTCTGGCTATTCAGCCGTCATCAGCCAGGCTAGATTGAATCCAGTGGCAAAGTGAGCAAGGGACCCACGTCTGGGCATACCCTGCCAACTTAGGCCGAACAAAGCAATACCAAAGGGGATGATGGACGGAGCGTTTGAGCTAATCAAACACTCACCCCCAGTCAACTGATCTGGGTTTAATCCATCATCATTCTTTAGCTCACTCCACCACCCCAGTTCAGACATGGCCATATGCAAATCAGTCTGACCCTGTGCCTCATGGGAACAGTCCAGCCCGAACTGCCAAGCCATGTCTTCCCTGGACCGGAAACAAGCATCCTGGGACCGGTTTCTGGCTATTCAGCCGTCATCAGCCAGGCTAGCTTGAATCCAGTGGCAAAGTGAGCAAGGGACCCACGTCTGGGCATACCCTGCCAACTTAGGCCGAACAAAGCGATACCAAAGGGGATGATGGACGGAGCGTTTGAGCTAATCAAACACTCACCCCCAGTCAACTGATCTGGGTTTAATCCATCATCATTCTTTAGCTCACTCCACCACCCCAGTTCAGACATGGCCATATGCAAATCAGTCTGACCCTGTGCCTCATGGGAACAGTCCAGCCCGAACTGCCAAGCCATGTCTTCCCTGGACCGGAAACAAGCATCCTGGGACTGGTTTCTGGCTATTCAGCCGTCATCAGCCAGGCTAGCTTGAATCCAGTGGCAAAGTGAGCAAGGGACCCACGTCTGGGCATACCCTGCCAACTTAGGCCGAACAAAGCGATACCAAAGGGGATGATGGACGAAGCGTTTGAGCTAATCAAACACTCACCCCCAGTCAACTGATCTGGGTTTAATCCATCATCATTCTTTAGCTCACTCCACCACCCCAGTTCAGACATGGCCATATGCAAATCAGTCTGACCCTGTGCCTCATGGGAACAGTCCAGCCCGAACTGCCAAGCCATGTCTTCCCTGGACCGGAAACAAGCATCCTGGGACCGGTTTCTGGCTATTCAGCCGTCATCAGCCAGGTTAGCTTGAATCCAGTGGCAAAGTGAGCAAGGGACCCACGTCTCGGCATACCCTGCCAACTTAGGCCGAACAAAGCGATACCAAAGGGGATGATGGACGGAGCGTTTGAGCTAATCAAACACTCACCCCCAGTCAACTGATCTGGGTTTAATCCATCATCATTCTTTAGCTCACTCCACCACCCCAGTTCAGACATGGCCATATGCAAATCAGTCTGACCCTGTGCCTCATGGGAACAGTCCAGCCCGAACTGCCAAGCCATGTCTTCCCTGGACCGGAAACAAGCATCCTGGGACCGGTTTGTGGCTATTCAGCCGTCATCAGCCAGGCTAGCTTGAATCCAGCGGCAAAGTGAGCAAGGGACCCACGTCTGGGCATACCATGCCAACTTAGGCCGAACAAAGCGATACCAAATGGGATGATGGACGGAGCGTTTGAGCTAATCAAACACTCACCCCCAGTCAACTGATCTGGGTTTAATCCATCATCATTCTTTAGCTCACTCCACCACCCCAGTTCAGACATGGCCATATGCAAATCAGTCTGACCCTGTGCCTCATGGGAACAGTCCAGCCCAAACTGCCAAGCCATGTCTTCCCTGGACCGGAAACAAGCATCCTGGGACCGGTTTGTGGCTATTCAGCCGTCATCAGCCAGGCTAGCTTGAATCCAGTGGCAAAGTGAGCAAGGGACCCACGTCTGGGCATACCCTGCCAACTTAGGCCGAACAAAGCGATACCAAAGGGGATGATGGACGGAGCGTTTGAGCTAATCAAACACTCACCCCCAGTCAACTGATCTGGGTTTAATCCATCATCATTCTTTAGCTCACTCCACCACCCCAGTTCAGACATGGCCATATGCAAATCAGTCTGACCCTGTGCCTCATGGGAACAGTCCAGCCCGAACTGCCAAGCCATGTCTTCCCTGGACCGGAAACAAGCATCCTGGGACCGGTTTCTGGCTATTCAGCCGTCATCAGCCAGGCTAGCTTGAATCCAGTGGCAAAGTGAGCAAGGGACCCACGTCTGGGCATACCCTGCCAACTTAGGCCGAACAAAGCGATACCAAAGGGGATGATGGACGGAGCGTTTGAGCTAATCGCCCCCAGTCAACTGATCTGGGTTTAATCCATCATCATTCTTTAGCTCACTCCACCACCCCAGTTCAGACATGGCCATATGCAAATCAGTCTGACACTGTGCCTCATGGGAACAGTCCAGCCCGAACTGCCAAGCCATGTCTTCCCTGGACCGGAAACAAGCATCCTGGGACCGGTTTCTGGCTATTCAGCCATCATCAGCCAGGCTAGCTTGAATCCAGTGGCAAAGTGAGCAAGGGACCCACGTCTGGGCATACCCTGCCAACTTAGGCCGAACAAAGCGATACCAAAGGGGATGATGGACGGAGCGTTTGAGCTAATCAAACACTCACCCCCAGTCAACTGATCTGGGTTTAATCCATCATCATTCTTTAGCTCACTCCACCACCCCAGTTCAGACATGGCCATATGCAAATCAGTCTGACCCTGTGCCTCATGGGAACAGTCCAGCCCGAACTGTCAGCTATCGGAACTTCAATTTTACTACTATTCATAAATGTGTTTTATTGTATACTTTGCGAAGTGAAGAGGTTTACAGAGTTTTTGCCCTGCACCAAATTGGACATTCCGCAGGTAGCACTTAATGTACATGGTCTCCTGGGGTCTGCTGTTGGAATTCTTAATCTTACTGTCATTTTAATGTATTTTATTGTAGATTTTGTGATGTGAAGATGTTCATGATTTTTAGGATGTTTTTATGGTTTGTGACTTTTAAACCGAATAAAGCTTGTTTGAAGTTGAAACACTACAAAAGTACTCCACACCAGTTTAGAAAAATAGGCAATCATTATTTGAGTAAAACAAGACCAGAACGACAAGAGTTCAACATACACAAATCAAGTAACAGTTTTCAATATTAATTAAAGTTCTGGTTCTGTAGAAAACAATAGCTCCAACTGGGGCTATCGGGTTGCACTTGACTGGTACCAATCCACAAGTTAAGTCCGACCATGGGGGAACTTGGGCCAGATACAGGAGTCATGTAGGCCCCAGTACAGTACCTTGGATGCAACCAAATATCAATGATGATGCGAGGAGCAGGGGAGGTGAGGTGTAGCGAAAGCAGGTGCAATACCTCGGTTCCTTACTGCAGTGCTGTATCAATGTCGGTGGTCAAGCCGCAAGGCCTTGGTTTCGCAGCGTCGAGGTCGAACCACTGGACCACAGCTGCGGCACCAGGGTCAGAGCAGTATGTCAAAGACATTGGTGACGCGGTACTCGGGACTCCCACAGTGGCGGTTTTTCGGAGGCGCTCCGGTTTTGTCAGAACCTGCATTGTAAGTCACAGTGCTTGCATTGAGCGGGGACCATGGCTTCAGTGCAGGCAGCGGCGCAGCATCAAAGTTGCAAACAGGTGCCGGTTCGAAAGTCGCTCGGTGTCAGTTTCTTACTGTAGCACTGAAACTCACTTCAAAGGGTCCAGATACTGGAATTGTCACTACGTGCAAGTAGGGATCTCAGCAGATGAGCCCAGGTGCTACGGTTGAAGACTTTGATGGCCCTGAGACTTCCAAAAGGAGGCAAGCTCGACTCAAATCCTTGGAGAACCTTTAGAAAGCAGGATGTAGAGAGCTGAGTCCAGTCCACTCACTCCCAGGACAGAAACAGCAGGCAGCAGGCCAGCACAGCAAAGCAAACAGCAAAGCGGCAGTCCCTCCTGGCAACACAACAGATCTTCCTGGCAGAATGTCCTCAATCCAGAGTGTTCCAAGTATATGATGTCAGAGGTCCAGTACTTATACCCATTTTGGCCTTTGAAGTAGGGCGACTTCAAAGAAAGGTCTTTGTGCTGCACAAAACCCTGCCCTTCCTTGCCATGGCTCCAGACACACTACAGGGGATGGAGATTTCTTTGTGTAGGGACAGGCACAGCCCTATCCAGGTGCAAGTGTCAGCTCCTCCCACCGCTCTAGCTCAGGAAGGCTCATCAGCCTGGTGATGGGCCATCAGGATATGCGGGGCACATCCTCAGCTCCCTTTGTGTGTGACTGTCTAGAGTGAATTCACAAAGCTCAACTCTCATCCAACCCAGACATGCACTCTAGGGACAGGCAGAGGCACAAAATGGTTAAGTAAGAAAATGCCAGCTTTCTAAAAGTGGAATTTTCAGACCTGCAATTTAAAAAACAACTTTACTAAAATATGTGTTTTAAAATTGTGCGTCCAGAGACACCAAACTCCAATTTTCTATCTGCTCCCACTTGGAAGGTACACTTGTGTGATATCCCATTGTTCACCTCTATGGTATTGTACTCTCTAGTCCAAGTTGCTCTTGTATGCTCTTTCTTAGAATGATATTGGAATGTGCACATGTCATAAGAGATTTGTAATGTGGTTGATGTTCAAACTGTAAAGCTGTTTAAGCTGTTCATTTCTGTTGCTGGATGGGATCTTCCTGTTGGAATAAACCTACAATTTCCCACACACTTGTGTCTTGGAAATAATATATCAAGATTTCACACTGGCGTAGTCGGCAGTTCCTGGAAGATCTCAACACAACAACTACATTCCCTCAAGATTCCGGTGAGAGACAACCGATTTAGACTTTAATTAACTTTAAAACCCATGTGCCAAGCCATAGATCTGCTCTGTTTTGCCACACTTTAAAGGAAAGGAGAAGTGACTTGTTTTGTGAGAATAACGAGCGCTCTGTTTTCAGCTTGGAACTTGCGAGAGGAATTGCTCACCAAGAGTGTAAAATATAATTATCTCGCTTACTATCTTTAAAATTGGGAGACATATTTAACTTGAAAGCGGAGTTAGAAAATTGTCGAGGTTGTCTCTGCACTGCGCAACTCCCTGCTCGTGCCAGCGCTGCTCTGAGACTTGAGCCGAGCACGTGAGTCATCGTGTCACCATTTATAACACTCCTGTTCGGCAAAGCAAAAGCTTATTCTCTGATTTAAAAGAATTAGCCTGCAGTTGAAGAAAGGTATCGTGATTCCTACCTCAGCCTGTGCTCGCTGCTTGCCGTTTCTGCTGCCCGCCTTGATTAATTGTATCTGGATGCTTCCTGTTGCACTGTCATTGGTTAAGGCATTAAAAAGGGCTTGTCATACGAAAAGAGGGAAGCACTCACGCCGGTTCCCTTCGCTGATAGGCACAGCTTGTTTTGGAAGTTAGTTTGCCTTCTCTGATTCGCTGATAGGCACAGCTTGATGTTGGAAATTACTGAGTCTTCAAAAGTGCTTACGCTTTGGGTGTCTTTTTCAGGTGTGCCTTCGATAGTTGGCACAGATTCATTCAACCTGATGTTCTTTAATTGAATGCGCTGATGCACACAGCTTTCAAAGGGTGATTACGCTTATTGGCACAACTCCATTCAACAAGAAGTTTGTTCATTACAATACGCTGATGCGCACAGCTTTCTAAAAAGAATATCATTGCCATAACTTGGAAAGCTTTTATTTCACGCTGATAGGCACAGCTGAGTGCCTTTGGTGTCAGTTATAACAGTTGTATTTTTTGCTTGGAAAGTTTTCATTTCACACGCTGATAGGCACAGCTGAGTTGTACTTTTCTTGCATTTAAGTTTTGTTTTTCTTTTCTCTTAAACACTACAATTCAAATTATTATTGGTCATTTATATGATGATACTCTGTTCTCTGATGTATTTTAAATTTTGAAAAATTATAATTGCTTTTAGTGTTTATTGTTAAATTTGAATTTATTCTATGTTTGGAGCTATGCAAAACATAACTGCTGCTCCTTTCTTCCTGGCTAATCCTGGTGAGCCACCCATAAAGTGGAAGAAATGGAAAAAAGTATTCGAGAGGTATGCAAAGGTGTGCGGAGCTTCTCTTAGCGCAGAAAGAAAATCATCTCTTCTCCTCCATTGCTTAGGCTCAGAGGGGCAAGATGTTTTTGATCACCTTCCAGATTTGTCACCTTCTGAAGCTGAAGGGTTAAATGATTATGAGATCTGCATTGAGAAATTGGATAAACATTATCTTCCAAAAATAAGTACTATTTTGGAAAGATATCAATTTGCTAAAAGAACTCAAAGAGAGGAGGAATCTGTTGAAGGTTATGTAACAGATTTAAGGAAGCTTGCTTCATCGTGTAAATTTGACAATTTAACTAATGAGCGTATCCGTGACCAATTCATGTTTGGGTGCAACATGGAGAAAGTGAGGGAAGAACTTTGGTTGCGTGATGAACCAACGTTGGATGAGGTTCTTGTGGTAGCAAAAAGAATTGAACATTCATTAAAATGTGTTGCTGTTTTAAAGAAAGAAAATGATAAAGTTTCTAGAGTTCAAGTGATTAAAGACAAGAACCTAAGTAGCAAAGTAAATGAGAGAGGTAGACCTTTTCTGGAAAACGAGAAGTTTAAAAAGAAAATGGGTGACATTAGATGTTATAGATGCGACAGAGCTGGTCACTTAGCCAATGACAGGAAATGTCCAGCTTTGGGTCACACTTGCACTAAGTGCAAAAGAAAGGGGCATTTTCCGTCGGTATGTAAAACTAAACCTGATCCCAGAGTTAAAAAAATTGAGGTTTATGAGGATCGTAATTCAGAATCTAGTTCTGAGGATTTTGATTGTGGTCAAATTGTAGTTCAAATCAAAACTACAACTGGTAGGAAATCCTGTCCCTTTGATACCATCTTAGTGGATGGTGAATCCACTCGTGTCTTATTTGATTCTGGAGCAAAAATTACCATTATATCTAATGATTTTTTTGTCAACAAATTGAAAAATAAAGTTAACCTCTTAAAACCCGATATTATACCTTTGGCCTATGGTGGTGAGCCAATAAAATTACATGGTTATTTCATTGGGCTCATTGATTATAAGGATAGGATGATATCTGGAAAGATATATGTTTCTAAGAAAGGGGATAGCATCATTAGTTGGATTCATCAGGGTGATTTGGGTGTATTCCTCGATCCTAATTCTGATCCTCCCATTTTATTAAAGGATAGAGTCTGTACAGTGGAAAAAAATGGGGTAAAAAATTTGATGACATTCTAAAAGAAGAATTTCCACAAGTCTTCAGACAAGGTTTGGGTTGTTTGAGAGGCTATCAGCATAAAATAAAATTGAAAGATTGTTCTGTACCTGTTTCTTGTAAGGTTAGGAATGTACCTATTTCTGTAAGAGAGGATTTGCAAAAAGAAATCTGTAAGCTCAAAAGTGCTGGAATTATAGAAGAAGTAGAAGGTACGGAGTGGCTGGCCCCAGTGGTCGCTGCTCGCAAGCCGAACGGGGATCTTCGTTTGTGCATCGACTTAAGACAATTGAATAAAAACGTAATTGTGGATAGATATCCACTTCCGAATATAACAGAATTGCTGGTGTTGTTGGGTGGAGCGAAAGTGTTTAGTACTATCGACCTTACCTCCGCTTATCATCAGATAGAGCTGGAGGAATCATGCAGAGATTACACTGCTTTTATTACACCTTTTGGCACTTTTAGATTTATTAGGATGCCATTTGGTTTAGTTTCAGCGTCATCAGTGTTCCAACGTGCCATGGAAAGTGTTTTAAAAGATCTTGTTGGTGTCTGCATATACCAAGATGATATTCTTATCTTTGGTAATGATGAAGAAGAGCATGATAGTCGTCTGAAATTGGTCCTTAAGAAATTATGTGATTCTAACATGACTGTGAAAGTTGAGAAATGCAAATTCAGGTCTAATTCCATTGATTATTTGGGTCACAACATAAGTGGAGAGGGTGTTAAGCCAAAAGATGATTTGGTTAACTCTATACAGAAAATGAGTTCTCCGAAGAATAAGGAAGAACTTATGAAGTTCTTAGGGATGGTCGAGTATTATGCTAAATTTGTAAGGAGCTTCGCTGATTTAACAATGAACATGAGACTTCTGTTACGAAAAGGAGTAAGTTTTGAGTGGTCCAAGGTGTGTGAAAATGAGTTTATTTGTGTAAAAGAAAAATTGAGTGCTGCTCCTTCTCTTCAGAGTTTTGACACACGTCTTAAACCCATTCTTACCACAGATGCCAGTGAAAAGGGATTGGGAGCTGTTCTACAACAAAATGGTCCCTCTGGGTTACAAACCATAATGTTTTTATCTCGTAGTTTAAGGGATGCAGAAACTCGTTATTCTGTTGTAGAGAGAGAGTCTCTCGCAGTTTTCTGGGCTGTGAAGAAATTAAAGAAATTTTTGTGGGGTGTGGATTTTGAAGTTAAATCAGATCATAAACCCTTGGTGGAGATCTTCAACAAAAAGGTTTGGACTTGATATCAAGTCGCATTACCAAATGGATCATTGGTCTTCAAGAGTATTGTTTCTCACTTAAGTACATTCCAGGTATTGAAAATGGTGTGGCGGATGCCCTGTCGCGCTTAGTTGATGTGGATTGTTCAGAAGATGATGGGTTGGATATGAACAATGAGTGGGTGTGTGTGTTGGATTATAGTTTTATATCTGAAGATAGATGGCGTAAAGAAATTGAAGAAGATGTTACTCTCATGGAAGTGATGAAATTGGTGAAAAATGGTTGGGCAAGTATAAAATGTGGGTCAGAATTGACAAGACCTTTTTGGTACTTACGAAATGAATTGTCAATCGATAAAGATCTCTTGTTCCGCGGAACAAGATTAGTTCCTCCCAGCAGTCTTAAGAAAGAACTGGTGGATTTAGCTCATAATACTCATTCAGGTATTACAAAGACTAAGGAAAGGTTGCGCATGTCTTATTGGTGGCCTGGGATGGACAAATTTGTAGAAAGGTTAATTCGTGAGTGTCTACCTTGTTCTTTATCTGATAAATCTAAATGTCCAAGAGTGCAACCTATGGTCCTGAGGAAGCGACCTTCATGTCCTTGGCAGGACATTGCGTTGGATATTCTAGGACCTGTACATAGTAATGGGTCTCAGATTTTTCTCTTGGTCATCATGGACATGTATTCTCGCTGGCCTGAAGTTTTTTTTTTTGACGGTTATTGATTCTGGTCATGTCATTAAGTGCTTAAAGGAATTGTTTGCAAGAGAAGGGGTTCCTGGATCAATTTTAACAGATAATGGTGTTCAACTTACATCGAGGGAAATGGAGGATTTTCTTTCTCTGTGTGGCATTACTCATAAAACTTGTTCTCTTTATCATCCGGAAGCCAACGGTATGATTGAGAGATTTAATAGAGTGCTCAAAGAGACCATTGCTTTAGCGAAATCCTCATTCTTGGAGTGGAAAGGAGAGGTTTTGAAGAAAGTAGAAGAGTATAGAATGACTCCTCATGGCACCACGGGAAAGACTCCCTTCTTTCTTTTTCGTGGAAGGGTGCCTAACACTCTTCTTGAACCCTCTTGGGTAAATCAATATGGCTTATCCAGGGGTAGGGATAGTGTGTGTGATACCAAAGATGTACTGTCGAGGGAACACATGAAGGCCATAAATAGGAAGAAATATTTTGATTCAAAGAAATCTGTAAAAAAAACTGAAGTGAAGGTAGGTGATTGGGTGCAAGTTCGACGTCCTGGTTTTAAGGACGGATCTTCTTCAAAGTATCTTAAACCAATGTTGGTTATCAAAGTTTTTAGTAATGCAATTCGAACTCACGATCATCGCATTTGGAACCTTAATAGGGTTGTGGTGTTGAAAGGAAAAGTTGATGATAATTACTTTGTTAATGGAAAGTGTGACAGTAATGGATCTAATGGTATGTGCTCGCCCAGAAATTCTTCTCTTTTAGGTCATGAAGTGGACTTTAAGAAACGGTCAACTAGGTTGACTAAACGTCCGAGTTATCTCAAAGACTATGTATAGAGTTGTTTATTGTTACTGTATCCTATGTACATGGTTGTTTGAGGGAGGGAGGTGTGTGATATCCCATTGTTCACCTCTATGGTATTGTACTCTCTAGTCCAAGTTGCTCTTGTATGCTCTTTCTTAGAATGATATTGGAATGTGCACATGTCATAAGAGATTTGTAATGTGGTTGATGTTCAAACTGTAAAGCTGTTTAAGCTGTTCATTTCTGTTGCTGGATGGGATCTTCCTGTTGGAATAAACCTACAATTTCCCACACACTTGTGTCTTGGAAATAATATATCAAGATTTCACAACTTGTAAGATGTTACAAGGCAGATCCAATATTAACCTATGGGAAAGATAGGCCGTGCTGTAGTGAAAAATGAATTTAGCAGTTTTTCACTACCAGGACATGTAAAACACCACAGTACATGTCCCACCTTTTGAAAATATTGCACCCTGCCCATGGGGCTACCTAGGGTCTGCCTTAGGGGTAACCTATATGTAATAAAAAGGAAGGTTTGGACCTGGCAAGTAGGCGAACTTGCCAGGTCGAAATGGCAGTTTAAAACTGCACACACAGGCCCTGCAATGGCAGGCCTGAGATGGGTTTGAAGGGCTACTCATGTGGGTGGCACAATCAGTGCAGCAGGCCCACTAGTAGCATTTGCTTTACAGGCCCTGGACACACACAGTGCACTGTACTAGACTAGGGACTTACTAGTACATTACATATACCAATCATGGAGAAAGCAAATGCCATTACATTTTAGACACACAGCTCATGCACTTTAGCATTGGTCAGCAGTGGTAAAGTGCCCAGAGTCCTAAAACCAGCAAAATCCAAATTCAGCACACAGTCAAAAAAGGGAGGTCAGATGCAAAAAGACTTGGGAAACCATGCCAAAAAATGCAAGGTCTAACAATGGCCAATTGACAGAATACTGTCGATAGCCGGCGCTTTATAGCGTTATTATATTGTACAAAAAAAAGGGCATGCATGTCCTTATTGACATACCATTGCCTAGTAAGAAGGACTTATTTGCTTTGGACTCCTAGCTTTCAGGAAAATCAATATACCCAAATCTGAAACACATTCCTATCTGATACGTTGTACACCTATCCATGACATGGCTCCAACCCAGGACAAGTCTTGATGAGATAATGACATCTTACAGGTGTTTTTCTCAGATCTTTCTTCTCCTGATCAAGATTAGCACCTGAGAAAGTAATGCAGCAATTCTCTTCCTATGAAAGTGGGCAATACTATCTGGCTGTCTCTCTACCTTTTATGTCCTAATCTCCCTTGTGTTTGTTTCACATAAAAAGATATGGGATTTGTTTAAGAGTTTTCCAAACCAAGGCTGTCCTCTTGGATCATTCTAATAAGTTCTGCGTTTGGGTTGGATCATACAGACACCCACACAATTAACGGTACTTCCAGAAAAAAATCAAGACTCATCTCTTGAAGAACAGCAAACTATTGCTTGATTGGGGTAAGCTCAAGGCACATCGCAAAAATCTATTTTCCTCCACTTAGAGTGATATAGCATCAAAGTCCCACCCTGTAATTTGCCACCGCAAATACGTTGTTGATTCCAACATAAATACTCTGTGCCATCCACAGCACTGAACCTATTTTTTTGTCCTCTATGTGTTATTTTACTATGATAGGAAATACAGTTGTCTATATCATCTCTTTAATGCTATATGACACTGCATAGGTCGCTGAGGTCAAATCGACTTTACCCCAAATGCCGAAGGAATTTAACAATAGTTGTACACGAATGAACCACTGTTCCTTAATATATTGCTACCCATGCTCCCAGGGGTATCGGGTTAACCCCATCTTTGCTTTATATCCTTTTAAGCAAAGCAACCAAACCCAGCTCAATCCCAATCACTATTTAAACCAGCAACAATTTGGACCTGTTGACCAGATCAAATGGAGTTAATAGGTCCATACAAACTAGGTGTACATATCCTTCTTTAATCTAATCATACTTTGCAACAAATAGATAGAAATTGAATTATTATTCTTTTGTCCCCAATCCCTCAAGACAAACTAGCAGGATCTTTGAGAGAACGCTTTTCTTGCTAGCCCAGTTCTGCAACTCCCAAAGAGAATTTTACCCAATATATTAATGGAGGTATCAATGAGGGAGACTGGCCTATATTAACCTGGGCTTGCCAACTCCCTTTTTGAAAATTGGGTTGTTCACAGACAGACATAACTCTGGAGGTTTACCAGTAGTGAAAGTTGCATTCAACACCTTAGCTAGAAAGAAGGCAAAATGGTCAGAGTTGTGCTTGTACCAATTTACTTGAACCCCATACAGGAACACCCTCAGGTCTATGGATTTTATCTGTAGGACTGTCTGCAATTGACTTTGTGACTTCACAATAAGTACCTCTGGATGGAATTATCTTCCTTAATAGATTATAATTCATATCTTATCTGTTGCCTTAGAGTAACCATACAGTTTTCTAAAATGCTCAAGCCATGTCACCTCTAAGGTAAGGTTGTGTCTGCCCCAGCCAGTTGTACAAACATGTATAAATGATATAATGAAACAAAGAAAATACTGTAAACTACCAAGGTTCGGCAGCACATATTGAAGTATTTGCTTTTTTAAAATATGCCAGTCAAGCATTATTGAGGTGCATGGTACGCTGAAATGGTGCCAGACTACAGATTCTCTTATGAAACCAAGAGTGTGGTACAACCATCACTACAATAAAGCAGTGATTCCATGCTGCAAAACATCATCTAGTAACTTGGAGATATTTGCCAAAATAGGGTTTCATAAATATCGTGACACAAATATTATGTCAAAAATATTGTGATGTCAAAAATGTCAAGGTACATCATTTAGAAAGTAAGAATTTAGGGGCTGATTACGATGGCAGATGGACTTAAGTCTGTCCACCATCATATCTGGGAGTGGGACCACCCGCCTACAAGGCGGCGGTCCCACAGGGCTGATTACAATGCGACCTCCACCACGGTGGTTACACTTCCCATATATTACAATGCAGCTGGCGCTGCTGGTAGCACCACCCGTCGCAATGTAAAAACAGCACATTTCACATTTCCCTGCACTACGTGGCAGGCACCATGTGATGCCTGCCACCTGGTGCATGGAAATGTTGGGGGAACCATAGGTGCTCCCCCACCCCCAAATGAAAGGGCCTGGGGTGAAGGGGGCCCGCTATGGGCCCCCAATGTCCATCCCCACCAGCCTTTCCATGGCGGGTGAAGTACCATGGAAAGGCTGGCGGGGATGGATCATCGTAATCCCTACAGCGGTGCCTGGTAGGCACCGCTGCCATGTCAGGGATTGGGAGGCCTCCGCAGCACCGGCAGGCTCAAGGAGCCTGTCGGAAGTCGTGGCGTTGGAGTTTCCGCCTGCCACGGACCCGCCCGCCATTATAATATGGCAGGCGGGAAATGGCCTCACGATGGCGGTGAGCACTGCGAATATAGTATAAGGGTACAGTACCACAGATTTTTTCTAGCTGTTCTTCTGTAGACAGCTGCGGGGTGCAGTACACATGTTCTTACTAGGTGCCCCTAAGTGCATTAAGGATGCAGTACCCCATGTTTTACTGGCTGTTCCTGTAGAATCAGCATTAACAATGTAGCACCACATCAGTAGCTTGATATCCCTGCAGAATAAGCATACAGGGTATAGTATCTTAAGTTCTTACCACATGCACTCATATCCCATTCTCATCACAAAAACGGATAGCAGAAAAACACAGACTAAATTTATCTAATACTTCCCCTTCCCCGCATCAGTCCTTCATACACTACTTCAAGCACACTAAATCCTCTGCCCAAATAAAAGAAACTCAACTGGTTTAGAGACACTACAATCTGGATCTTAATAATTTTGCTGCACAGACTTAGAATATGCTCTTTCTTGTCTCTCCAAAGAATGCCTCCACCTCCAATTTTAATGAATACATGTCTGACGTTTATGTTTTAGACCTTCTTTAAGGCAAAAGGAAAAAAGGTCCATACCTTCTGTGTTCAAGTCCTCCAAATATCTCTATGAAGAAAGAAAATCCTTAAGATCACTGAAAAACATGTGGAAGAAATGTTCCTCCTTTTCTAGGGCCAGACCTACTACCAAGTGGTGCAAAGCAGCACACCAAGCAAAGTTGGAGGGCTGCACTGCGGTGAATTGACTGCAGAGGTCAGAACTACATCATATCTTCGACAAATGATGCAGCCCTGCTCTCTGCATGCCCTGGCACACTTTGTGCAGCCTAGCACCAAGACAGGCACCGGTGTACCATAGTTTAAGGGTCTCTGAGTTGTGGTCAGGATAGTTTTTGTGCAGGACGGTCCACAAAACCTATCCATTGAGGCTATTTCCTCTTTGTATGTGTGCATTCTGCAAAGAGGAAATAACGAGGAGAAATAAAAAGATTTCTCCTCATTATGCCAGCCTCAGGGAGGCACAGGATTTTGGATAAAAATCCATGTCTACAGGTCTTTGCAGATATGGGTTTCCATCAAAATCCATGGGTGGCGGCACTGGAAAGCCCATGCATCATCCATGGAACGCTTTGATGTTGCAAAGTAATGCGAGGTAGTGCAATGCACTGCCTTGAACTACTTTGTTTTACAAAGCAATGCAAATAGCCATTTTGTTTTGCTTTGTAAAGACAAAAAATAGTTTTTTTCTTTTTACAAAGCACTGCAAATCGCCATTTTTGCTGCTTAGCAACTACCAAAGTATTTTGTGTAGGGTCTGAGTTAAAAAAGTAACAAAAACTCAATGCAAAACCTTTGTATATTTTGGCCTTAGTCTGAAAACCGTTTGGGCAGTAGTAAATCGCTACTAGGGAAAAGATATTTATAGTATAGGACATTCACATCAAACTTGTAATCAATACTGATATGAATCAAACTAAAAACTATCCGGCATAGGTAAGACAGTGAACAATTCTACACACTCTTTTCTTCCATAAAGTTAAAGTTCATTACCTCACCACCAGAAACAATGGAGGCCTTGAGACTCACATGTGGAGCCAAAATGGATTAACTTTGCCGCTCTTGCTCAAACCAATGTTTAAAAACCATTACAAAAGTTGAGCCCCCATACCGTTTCTGTGACTTGGGTTCAGTTCTGGGGAATAATGCTAAAGGCATACCTTACCATCTTTTGACCCTCCTCGCATAGTTAGTAAACCTCTCTCTTACACATGGAGTGTTCCTGACTGCTTCAAATTTGATCAAGTCACACCGCTTCTGAAGAAACTGATAGCAGGTGGGGAGGATCTCAATAATGTTTGCCCTGAGTTGGATCTGCACTCTCTGGCAAAAGTCCTTGAGAGTTGTGTTTCAACTCAACTCACTCTAGACATCTGGGAAAATGATCTTTTGATGAATATCATTCTGAACTCAGATAGGGCTGCAGCACTAAAACCACCTTGATCTAGGTAGTGGATGACTTACTTTGAATCCTCTATTCTAAGACCTGCTGCCTCCTTGTCCTTATTGATCTACACACTGGTTTTAGCTCTTTTTTTTGTCTCTATATTGAATCTCTCGATGCTGTCTTTAAGTATTTAGCGAACCTTTATCATCAGTATGCTGTTTATACGCAGGCCTATCTTATGGTCTATGCAACTAATGATATTTTACTCCTTGCCATAACTCTGAAAAAAGGCATAACTAAATAACAGCAGATCACTTGAAACTTAACCCTCTTCATCTTGGCCACCCATTCAACCTCTTCAGTTCAATCAGTGCTCGATTATTTTAATGTACTGGAATATAAATTCACAATCATTGATATTGCCCATAAAAGACTCAATCTACAATCTAAAATCAATGTGATTGCTGAAAGTGATTGCTTTCAACTAGGACTTCTATGAGGGATTGTCAGCATATCACAGAATAAGACTTCAATCACTTTTGTTGTCAAGTGCTCACTTTGAAAACCTTGGCCCCTGAAAGCAATACTTCAAGCAGTGGCCATCTTTGTCACAGCAGCCACAAAATGTGCTCATATTTCTGCTGTGCTATTAACACTTCAATTGTTCCCCTTGGAAGATAGAGCACTCTATAAGGTAGCATGTATTACCCACAATATTTTACACAGTTGCCACAAAAGATTGCCTTTGAACCTTTAAATATCAGGCCGACTCTGATATCTACTTAGTATGGAAACTCTTCTCTCAGAGCCCCCAGTCTTCGAAACAGAATGTATGATGGCACAGTCCTTTTCTAAGAGCACCATAAGAGTCTGGTCTTTGTTCTTCCTAGCATTCACATCACCACCTTGACAGATTCCTTCAAGAAAGTTCTCAAATTTGTTCTCTTTCAAAGTTATCTCCCAGGAGGTTTTTTGATTTATTCAGGTTACTTTTTCTAATCCCCTCCTCAATCCACCGCATACCTACTATAGTAGTATAATCCCACTGTGAACGGCTAGCCTCCTTCCTCTCACATCTTCTATTATCCGGGTCTCCTTTTGTAGAAGCATCATCTATTCATTCTTTCCCATAGATTCCCTTACCAAACCATTTTTGGACTGTAGTGCTGTACAATTTGATGTACAGATATTTGGAATTCTACTACCATAATCAACTTCCAATCAACAGTTTGTTGTGATTATGACACTTTCATTGAATTTTTCTCCGATTATCTTACTTTACAACCTAGTATGTACCTTTTTTTAGCCTTATCAGCATATTTCTGCTTGCATTGTACTATCATCAACTTTCCCTTACTCAGTTTGTTCTTTGTGTGCTTGCCATTTTAAACTACTCCTACATTACATACCACATATTTGTGCTATATAAAACTGCATAGAAAAAATACATAAAATATTTAACTCCCATCCTCGGCAAATATCAACATAGCCACAATCCTTTGCAACACTCTACTGTTCTAATTTCACTGATCTTATGCATTTACTCATGTCATTAATGTACACTAAAATGCACTGTTTTGCACTTCCTTGTGGCATTTGGCAATCAGCTTTACTTAATTGACCCTAGTATTGCTAGGAAACATACGTTATGCCAAATGCAAGAAATATGCTGCCCTATTTACATGTGCTGACCTTGCAGTTCACATTGGAAAAGCAGAGGTGCAAACGTTCATTCATCCAGAGCTGTGAAAGAGTGTTTCCTAGTCGTTATAATAATGCTCTTTCTTCTCTTCCTCTTGCGTGCTTCCAACATCTAAAAAAAAAATCATCTCTCCTCAAAATGAATCTCTCCCCAAGCCTTGCACCAGCTCCTTTACGAACTTTGTTTTACTTAGCTCCTCCCTGCACCTCCACTACCCGGCACCAACTTGATAAGAAATAGGAGAAACAGTCGGAACACCACGGTCTGAACCACGCGTGTTCCGACAACGCAAGCTCTACGCTAGCAATGCCTTAACCACTCACATGCCTTTGCGCGGTCTAGCTGCTGGAAGACTGAAGGGGTGAGGTAAGTGGGGCTAGAATATTTTATTTAAGGTCTGGGAGGGGGTCGGGGTAGGTTTTAGGGCAGTGGAAGGGGTTGGGGTAATTTAAGGGACAGCACAGGAGGAGCAGGGGGTTGGGGTAGGGTAAGTTAGGGTGCAAGGTTTTAGGCCTTATGGCAGTGGGAGTGGAATGGGTAGTTGGGTTCGTTTTTAGGGGGGGGGCGGGGGTAGGTTTAGGTCAGTGGAAGGGGTTAGGGTAGTTTAAGGGACAGCACAGGGGGGGCAGGGGATCGGGGTAGCGTAAGTTAGGGTGCAGAGTTTTAGGCCTTAGGGCAGTGTGAGGGGAATGGGTAGTTGGGTTAGTTTTTAGGGCGGGTGTAGGGGTAGGTTTTAGGGCAGTGGAAGGGGTTGGGGAAGTTTAAGGGACGGTGCGGGGGCGAGGTAGTGTAGGGTTTTGGGCCTTAGGGCAGTGGGAGGGGGATGGGTAGTTGGAGTAGTGTTAAGGACTGGGAGGGGTCAGGGTAGGTTTTAGAGCAGTGGAAAGGGTTGGGGTAGTGGTAGTGTAAGTTAGGGTGCAGGGTTTTAGGCCTTAGGGCAGTGGAATGGGTTGGGGTAGTTTAAGGGACAGCGCAGGGGGGCGAGGGGGTCAGGGTAGTGTATGTTAGGGTGCAGTGTTTTAGGCCTTAGGGCAGTGTGAGAGGAATGGGAAGTTGGGTTAGTTTTTAGGGTGGGGGGTCGGGGTAGGTTTTAGGGCAGCGGAAGGGGTTGGGGTAGTTTAAGGGACAGCGCGGAGGGGACAGGCGGGGGCAGGGTAGTGTAGGGTTTAGACCTTAGGGCAGTGGGAGGGGAATGGGGAGTTGGGTTTGTTTTTATGGCGGGGTTGGGGTAGGTTTTAGGGCAGTGGAAGGGGTTGGGGTAGTTAAAGGGACAGCGCAGGGGGAGTGGGGGGCCAGGGTGATCAGGGGGAGGCCGGGTAGTGGCGACCTTAGCCACACATACCCATTTACCATTAATGGTAAAGGCATGCGTGGTAAAGGAATGGATGGTGAAGATGCATTCGTGGTTGGGCTGCATGGTAGAGCCACGCGTGGTAAAACCGTTTGTGCTTCTATCATACAACCAAGGACTCATTATCCTTTGCAAAATATTGCATAGTCATATTTTTTGTAATATAAAATAGTGTTTCTTTTATATTGTACAAAGCTCGCCTATATCCTTTATCAATTGCACTTGGACATATTGTTCACCAAATTGACCTTGCTATTTACTTGTTGCATTACTTTTACAAAAACCTCCTTTGCCCGTATATAAAACTTTCATTAAAAATATTAGAAATTTCATTTGTGTAACCTCTTCAATTCATGCAAAGTTTTGAGGACCTGCTATAGTACTTTATTTTTTCAGTGAATGAAGAATGTGTATGTTCTGCCTATATGTCTACGGGCTTGTAAAGTCTTTGAGCCAGAATATGAGACTTGTTATCCATAGTGCCATTTATGTATGCCCACAATATTGCAGGACTCACATTAATTAATTAACATGATGTTCTTAATCAAAACAACAACATTTATTTTCCTTTATTTGAGATATGGGCTTCAACTCTCTCATTTCTCCACTTCAGGATGGTGTGATACACATATGGCAGGTTGCAAGAAGTGGGTACAAATTCAGTAGGAACAATTTGCGACCTGCCTGTCATTTTGTAATGTAGCCTATGTACCTATAGGTCATGTTGCAAAATGTCTATTATGATATGGTAAGCAGAAACTGACCAAACGCCTTGGTTAGTTTAATCCTATTGCACACCTTTTGGACTAGCATAGCAACATTTATACCATCTCAGTAAATTCAATAAGTAACTACATTGCCAGGACCCATGACATTGCATTCAAAGCAACTTCCCAAGCAGGCCACATCTGCCTATAGAGACTTGGCCCACTGGTGCCACACACAAGCTCCCCTGCTGGGAAAGCTGCTTCGAAGAACACTGTAAGGGGCAGGCCATTGTAACTAAGGTAATGTAATTAATTATCATTGAGGTCATTACATTGTCGGCCCCTAACAGTGCTGGGTGCCAGGCAGCAGAAGAATTCCTTGTATTCTACGATGCTCAAAACGAGGAATTCTTGCTTTGCAGGGCAGTCAGCCTGCATTCCTCCCTTTTTTCCAATAAAGAGGAATTTCACCTATCCCTCATTTACTTGTAGCTAATGGCCTGGGTAGGGTAAGGTCTCACTGCTTTTTCTCAAACACTAAGGGGCATATTTACAAGAAGATTGCGCAGTGCTGCAAGGAATTTTGCTGCACAGAGCTGCGTCATTTTCTAAGTGCAGGAATGCGCCGTATTTACAATACGGTTGTTCTGGATGCAAAATTCAGTTCCATAAACAGATTCAATGATCAGAGTTTTCAATTTTATTACCACAATTCGATCAAAAAGTTTAATTACCCCAGCCGGAATAATTTAAAAAACCAAAGATCAAGAGAGCAAACAAACAGTGAACTGAAACAGACAATGAGCAAAAAAACAATAATGCACAGAAAAACAGGCACTAATTGTGTTGAAAAAGCCTGTTGTTTGTTTAATTACAGATTGTTGAAAAATCAGGTGCTTCATGTAATATATCAATTGATACCATGCCAGGCAACTGATCCTCAGTCCTGATGATGATCCCATATTTTTATGGGATCAATACCTCGTCGACATACACTCTGACCCGGTACACTATGCTTTGTAGTATTTTTGTTTTGGGTGCAGTAATGTGTTGCTTTTAATAAGAAGTGACCTAAAGGTGTTATATTAATGTTGGTCACTGTTTGCTTGCCTGTATATGGCGATATGTCTTTTATTGTCAGTTTTTAACTCATGGTTTTCTGTGCATTATTGTTTTTTTGCTCATTGTTTGTTTCAGTTCACTGTTTGTTTGCTCTCTTGATCTTTGGTTTTTGAAATTATTCTGGCTGGGGTAACTCAAATTTTTGATCGAATTGTGGTAATAAAATTGAAAACTCTGATCATTGAATCTGTTTATGGAATTGATTTTTGTATCCAGAACAACTGTATTTAATTTTTTGTTAAGGAGCCGTTGTCTCTAGAATTACTCAAGTACCCTTGATCCCTTAGGATCTTTGGGTTTCTCTTGTGTACATATACTGTATTTACAATACGGAGCATTCCTCTACTCACCACTGCGCTGGTGCAAAAAAAACAGCCTCGTGCCAGCGCAGACACCCTTGCACCATGGTGCAAGGATGCCTGCGTAGCAGGGATGATTGTTGCTGTGCAGGAAGGAACACCTTCCTGCACAAAAATGATCATTAATGGCGTTTTGCTCCTTCTCTGTGTGCTGCAGAATGCAGCACACATAGAAAGAGCAAGAAACAAGGAGAAATAAAAGTAGTTCTCCTTGTTGCACCATTCTTACACCTCCCCTGGGGAGGCGTAACGTTTTGGCACGGTCTCAGATTTACATATCCTTGTAAATCTGGAGCAGTGTCAATGGGTGTTGTGTGGGACCAACCACAGCAACATCTATTGTACGCCCCTGTGCCGCAGAAAACTGCATCGAGGAGGACCATATTTACAAGGCAGTGGTAAGGCACACAAAGTGGCTTAGTGGCGCATTGTAAATATGGAGCAGGGCACAGCGCCACCGGAGCGGCGCAAAAGGTGATGCTCCGGTGACGCAATGCTCTTGTAAATATGCCCCTAAGTTGGCCCCAGACAGTACCTCATATTAAAGTCTTTAATATCGTCATCACACTTTAATTTACTTTTCATAGGAACATTTGATTTATAATTTTTTCCTTCATATCCAGTATTGTTATAATTGGAAATATCAGTTGTAGGCCAGCAATCATGCTTATATCAGGAACAAAGTTTGCAAAAATTGGTTTCTAGTTCCAATGCTGTTATTAACATTTGAATGCACATAACAAAGTGAATGCACTTATCCAAATATTAATTCTTTGTACTGAGTCCTGGGGTCCTATTATTTCATTACATGTATTACTAAGTCTACAGTGACAAAATTGCTTTTTATTTTCTAAGGAGTCGCCGTTCACCCATAAATGGAGTTTCTGGAAGTCACACTGATAAACGAAAAGGAGCAGCATTTTTCGATTTCCTTAGGAAATATTAATGTCACTGGTTTCATTTGTATAGGTAATTGTAAATTAAGTATCTGTAGCCCATAGAAATAGACAACCATGTATTGTGATAAAGATGTATTTCTTTTACATGCGACAGAATCCTGACTGTTGCCTTACCAATGAGAATGGTGGGAAAAAAGGTCTAGGAAGTACTGCACATGCAGGGTCTGAGTACAGCGCTACTTTGAAATTGTTTAGCATACATAGGCCAAGATGCATCCTTGTGTCATGTCGCTGGATCTGCAGTCTTTTGGCGGATTGGTGAAATTGAATGCAAATTGAGGGGGTGGGCAACTAAGAAAAAACCCTTTTGTGAATCTAACTACCATTATGATTTCTGGTACAACAACTAATTTCCAAATTTCCAAATCTGGCATTTGCATTGCCTAATTTGAGAAGGTGTTTTCCAGGGTACAGCACCAAAACTCAATCATCTTAAAACACCAGGATTTGATTAAGGTGCTTACACTGACGAATGTTCTCATTCTGCTTGGACCAGACAATTTTGTGTTTTGCATAAACTATCCGCTGCAGCAACAGCAGCACTGCTAATTGTGAACTACACATGAACATTTCTCATTCAAGAATGGGACGGCTACCACATCAAGGAGACTGTAGCACTAGTGCTAGATGAGGCCTCCTCATTGGTCCATCTACTATTGCCAGATAATGGCCCTCTGTTTCCTGTAGACCTCCTCCTGAACCACTCTGTAATGTAGGACGGGTTGGAAAATTTGAGCTTTGTGGGGCCAGATTTTGATCTAGAACCACAATAGGAGCTCTCATGTTGCCCTATGGTGCCCCCTTGTGGTTGGTAATAGAAAGTGTCACAACCCTGTTCTCCCCCTAGTCCCCCTGTTCCTTTTGGGGTGCACCCCATAAATGGAAGAGGGGAGCAATAAAACTATGGGTAGCACCCCAAAATTACCCAGAAGCCATGTCACCCTTTACAATGCACCCCCAAACCCAGTCCTGTCATGTTTCTTTTCATTCATTGATTCTGGTACTTGTAGTTAATATGTTCATTATGTATACAATGCAAATTTAAAAAAATCTAAAGAAATAACAAGAAATTCAAGACGGACATGAAACATCTCAGGATCAAACCACCTCGTCATAAATGTGCAATGTTGTCTATCTGAAACATATGGTGTTGCAAAGTCATCCTGTGCCCTGGGCACCCCCCAAATTTTTGCTGACTGGTACTGGTGGTAACTGATTCTGACTGACCCTGGGCTCTGCCTACCCAGGCCCAGGGCCAGTGCTATGCTGAAAGAGACACTTAGAATACAGTGAAAACACCTACATACACTAGGGTACACTATGGGTTGGGGTACCCCTGTGATTGGTGTTAGAATAGACCCGAGACTGCTTACGCAGTGCCTTATATAAGTTAGCATTCACGGCACCATTTTCTGTTCAGACGCCTTTTTGAATGACGATTGAAACTAATCCTTTACCCTTTCCGAGAAAAGCCTCTATTAAGTTTCGTTTCTGAAATGTTGAAGTTTTGCTTCAGTACTGAATAGATTGTTCATATTAACGCATACCTTTCTCACTAGATAGAGGCCCTCTCCCACTTGTCTGGTGTCGGGCACAGGGTGAAACGACCTTGGATTGTGCTAGGTTGTGTGAGATACGAGAACCGAAACCTATTATTTTGGATTTCACTGTTCAGCTGCATCTGCCTGGAAAATGTCACTGTGGGCGTGTCTTTGCCCAGCTATGAAATGTACATAATGTATCTCTATGCTTGTTGATTTCAGTTCCCTCTGTACCACTCTTCGAGACTGTGCAGACCCGTCTGAGTGCATCTGAATGAAAAAATAATTGGTATATTCTCCACTGTTTCTCCAACTCTTCATTTGGTAAGGAAGGCTGAGAGATGGTCCGAGGTGACCCGGGTGACCCAAGCGGGTCACTTCCTTCAGTTGGCGCCCAAACAGGGACACCTTCGGGTTATTGATCCATCCCCTTTCCACAGACGGGGGGGGACAAGGACATCGTCGGGTCGGACTGACGACTCAGGGATCCCTGCACGAAGAGTTTCTGTTACTCGCAGCTGCTCCCTCTGTCCCGCCGAATGGTGCCTCGCCCAGAGGTCATCCCGAATGGAGTCCTGAACGGCGAAACCCTCGATCTGACTGTTTGGTCTGAGGAGTCAGCAGTGGAGAACCGGTTTGTTTGTACTACTGATATCAGGTGAGTTTGTTTTGGTTTTATGTGAATACGGTACCATTGTGGTTTGAGTTTGTTACGGTCTAAGGACTGTCTTGATGAAAAGTGTTTGCAAATACTTTGCCAGGTAAAAATAACGATTTTGTTTCTTCTTTGCAATGGCTGGTCTAAGTAAACTTTGGAGATTGTGTTGTCGTTGTTGGTCTGCGGATGCCTGGTTGGAAGAAGCTCAGCCTGCGCCTATTGAAGGTAGTCCTAATTTCGATATGTATGTGAAACATGGTGTTGGCCATATTATGTTTAGTACATTATGGCACAAATATACGAGGGACAATGCTGAGTTGCAGTGGCCTCTGACAGGTTCTTTTGATGAACTGAAGATTGGGTTTTTACAGGAGCATTTGTTTAAGAGACGAAGTAGACAGTCGATGTTTGACTCTCTTTGAACTTGGCAGAAGGAGGCTAAGCAAAGGCATTTAAAAATGGAAAAAGAAGCACAAAAAGGGAAGATGCAGACTCTTACACAGAAATCTGTGGCATATGATAGAGAAAAACAGGAGACAGGAATAGAATGTGAGGATAAGGAGATTTCGCTTGCATATTGACAAGTCCTATGTGGCCAAAGAGGACGATGATACCTTTGTAGAGGAGTTGTTAGATACTCGACCCCCGCCTCCTTATGCCCCACAGAGGATATACCCTGTTGTTCCTTTGCAGACACAGCAGCCTGTCTCGTCCGCTGCAGCTGCCCCTGTATCTACGGCTGTTATACCCACAGCTCCGGTTACCGCGCCCCCTATTCTTTCTCTCCCCTCGCCATCTTTGACGACTGTGACCTCCATTACGTCCACTGCCCCTACTTCCCTGCCCTCTGTTCTTTCTTCTCCGGTGCAATCATTGACCACAGTTCTACCTACTACTCCTATTATCCCTCCTCCTGCGGTTTCTCATCCTCCGATGTTTTTGGATGCTGATACCCCTGTACGTTGTTTTGAAGACAGGGATTTGGCGAGATTTAGGGAACGAACAGGTCTGTTGATGCGATCTGGAGTAGGGTAGGATGAGAAGAGGGTAATAGCAAGTCAGGCAATGCGGTGGGCCCGTAATGCAGTTTATAGCGTGGAAGATATTTGGCGAGTTATACGTGATTTTGAGCCCTTTTTACAACAGCATGCTCTTCAACATATGTCTGCTACATTGATTGATCTTTGGCATACCCACATTGAGTCGGAGGCTCCCCTAATATTATTTGATATTAGTGACCGTGTTTATGTTACTGATTTAGCGCCGGAACAGGTGTTTGGTAATTTTTCTACCACAGTTTCTTATAGAGGTCGGTTGTATGATAAGAGCCTTACTCAAATAACTCAGTTCCCTATGCGTGAAGTCCACCCAATTTATCATCCAGAAATACCTGCATTGACAGATCAGCATGGTGTGACCACTAGACCGGCTGTGGCTGCCCTTTTCTGGGAGCAATGGGCTTATACTCTATGGAAAAGAAGTGAGATTTTAGCCCTAAAGGCTACTCTGCTCGATCCTAGGAAAAACCCTACAGCCTATTATAAGGAATTAACAGAAGCTGCCTCTTCTACTGAAATGACTCTTGCTGATATTGAAATGTTTTTTGGTCTTCTTGTTCTGGTCGATATTTGGCGGCAGGTGCATACTCAACATCATGTTGCCGAGTTGGGTGGTACATGGGATGTGATTAAGGGATGGGATCAAGAAAGGAAGCCAGAAGATAAGCCGCGTGCGGAGATACTCGCTTTGCCTGGTCGTATTATTACATATATGCATACACTTATTCCACCTAAGAAAGTAAGTTGGGACAGATTGATGGTCTGTCGACAGAAGAAGGATGAGAGTGTATCTGATTTCTTTACTAGGTGTGAAGATACGTTTTTGGATTACAGTGGGCAGGATATGTAGATGGAGGAAGCAGTTTGTTTGTTTGTTGACAGGTTTGTTACTAATCTTCTTCCTGAAATAATGGCTTGTTTGCAGGTGTCTGAAAGTACTTGGTCTACATCGTCTCCCTCCGTTATTTTGAATATGGCTCAATATTATGAGCCTCGGGATTAGGAGGAAAAGGATAAAACTGATAAAAAGCATAAGGATTTAAGGATGAACGTGTTGTTGCAGCAGGCATTTCGGGGAAATACCAGGGGACGGGGAGGTCCTTCCCAACAACTCCCACGTACTAGGCAGCCTACTATGACACCTTTTGGACAAAATCAGTGTGCGTATTGTAAGGAAGAAGGACATTGGCGGAGCCAGTGCCCTTTGCTTTTACAGAAGGTTTCGTCCCCTAGAGGGCGTGGTTCTAGGGGTAGAGGCCATGGGACTGACAGAAATCAGAGTGCTGCAGCTCCTGTGGGCTGCTCTGACAATAATTATTTCGATGACCCCAGAGATGGACAGTATTATCATGATGATTATGACATAGATGATATGACAGGTATGTCTTACAGTTAGGACAGCCGAGGACAGGGTGAGGGACCAGTTCAGATACCTGTAGATCAGCGTGGTCCTTATGTCACAGTTGATTTGCAAGGCTCGACTAAGGAATTTCTAGTGGATACAGGAGCGACAAAAAGTTCTGTTTCTCGACATATGGTCCCTGGGGCGACCCTGTCTGGCCAAAATAATGTTTCAGTAGGTTTTTCCGGTGTACTGGTTGTCAGACCCATTTCACGCCCCCTTGCACTTACTGTTGGTGCTTTTACTGTGGAGTCTCCATTCTTGTTAACATCTAATTGTGGGGAAAATTGTATGGGTTTGGACTTGTTGAAGAAGTTGCATGCTACTATTTATTGTTCTCCTGATGGTGTCTATATTACTATGGGTCCGGATGTGAGTACTAGATAGTGTTTGTCTCAGGATGCGCCCCTTCCAGATGACTTTGCTCAGGTACCACCCACACTATGGGCCACAGGTGATACAGACGTGGGTCTGTTGCATATACCACCAGTTTCTATACAAGTTAAAGATAATGCTATTCTGCCCCGTATGCCTCAATATAAAATACCGCAGGCAGGGGAACAGGCCCTTCTTCAGACTATTCAGGATTTGATACGAAAGGGAGTAGTTGAAGAAACGTCTGCCAACATTTGCAATAGTCCTATTCTTTAGGTCCTTAAAAGGACACCCTCGGGTTCCTCTGATGTTATTGATGATGCCTATCGCTTTGTGATTGATTTGCGATAGGTTAATAAAATTGTAGTTCCGCAATTTCCAGTGGTTCCTGACATCACTACGCTTTTAACGATGATCCCATCCACTGCTAAGTTCTTTTCTGTTATTGATCAGAAAAATGCACTTTTCAGTATTCCTATACACCCTGAAAGTAGGTATTTGTTTGGATTTATACTGGCTGGCAGAAGTTTTAGATTCTGTCATGCTCCTCAAGGCTATACGGAGAGTCCTAGTATTTATAGTCAAGCATTAAAAGGTCAGTTGGGGGGCGTGGCTTGGCAAGCCAAGATGGCGGTCGCACACTGAGAGTGCTCCGGACCCCTCGATAATCCGATGCCATCCTAATCCTCTAATAATCAATATTCTGTAGGAGCACCACTACTACCAAGGTGCCCATACACGCAGCAGCTCTACCCTGCCAAAGGAACCTGAGAGGACAGCGAGAAGCGGCCGGAGGTCCTCCAAAGAGCAGCGAGACCCTGCGCAAAATGGTGCCGAACAGATCCGTGCCTGGAGGGCCTACCGAGATACGGCTGCAGTGATCCCCGAAATCAGTTTTCCCACATCACAAGAGCAGAGCGCTAAACCTGTCTGTGCCACTGAGCCCGTGTGAAGGTGCCAGACCCTGGGGCCCAGGCAGAGTGAGCGCGGCTCCTACTACTGACATGCGAGGTGAGGAGGAGGCGCGAGTCGCAGTGGAGGGGCTGCCACGCTGTCTCCCAGGGCGCTTGGGCTGCCGGCGGTGGGCCGCCAACACTGACCTGCAGCGGAGACCTAAGCTGTGCTCGGCCTGCGGTTGGTGGGAACACCGGCCCTCCCTCCCTCCTCCCCCTGTGCGAGTGACGGAGTGATCCCAGCCGGCCGCCGAGCCCGGGAACACCGGCCTCATTCTAATAGAAAGAGAATCCTGACACGGACAAAAACGGCTCCCCTGGTGCAGCGGCAACCACTGACCGCAGATGAGGCGGTGAGGAGGAGGTGCTGGTTTTGGCGGGGGGCGGCGGCACTGCTTCACAGGCTGATCGGGACCCCCACTGGCTACCCACAACCAGATTTCTGGGCATTCGGCCCAGGGTTGGCAAGGCCTCCTCCTCCTCCTCCTCCCCCTTGCAGGGATCACAAGAGAGTCCTGGGCCTGCCGCTAACTCTTAAGGCAGTGGCCCTACCATGAGTGGGCGCGACCCCAATCAAAGGCCCAGAGGGCAGCGAAAGAGATGCCGGCGAAGCCCCACATTGGTATTAAAGTGGCAGCATATCACGAGCACAACTGTTGACCAGCCACAAGCAGCCAACACCACCTTTGGCCCACGGGCGGTGGGACACCTCGAGGGGCCTGGTACTGTGAAGGTGAGGTCCAGAAACAAGCACCCCCAGAGCGTCCGGCGTGTGGCCTGCTGCCAGAAACGTGGGTTGTGGTAGGAGGTTGTGGCGCTGCTTTCTGGGACGGCTGGGGCCCCCGCTGGCTAACCGCAGCCAGACTCCTGCGCATTCGGCCCACGATCGGCGGGACCCTGCCCCCCTCCCCCTGCAGGGGCCACAAAGAAATCCTGTGCCGGCCACTAGTTCTTAAAGTTGGCAGCCATACCGTGAGTGAGCACGACCCCCGTCGCTGGCCCGGAGGGAGGTGAGAGAGAGGCGAGGGGGGCTCCACATCGACATTAAAGCGGCAGCCTATCGCGGACATAACTGCTGACCAGCCGGCGGGACACCTTGAGGGGCCTGATACTGTGGGGGCGAGGCTGAGACCAAGCGCCCCCTGAGCGTTCGGTATGTGACCTGCTGCCAAAAACGCGCCAATCCTACGTTTCGCCCTGGGAGCGGCGCTGCGCCTCCGCCCCCGGTCCTACAGTGTATCCGCTCATTTGCCTGGGGTTGTCCTGGCACTAATTGGACAGACATCACAGGAACCCAGCCAGGAAAAGGCCTGACTGCACCGGAGAACCCAGGGTGAACTGGGGATCCACAGACTGACTCAAGCCCAGTAGAGGTGACTGTTGGGACACGGCAGCCCATACACAAACGACCACATAACCCTGCGCACTGTCAGCCGGAGGTCCAAGCACCTGATGTTTATCCTGCCCTGCGCTCTCTCCCTTCTCTGGCCATCCACATTGGGCTGACCGGGACCCCAGTGACCTTTGTAGTAGAGTGTACAACGAGCCTGAGCAAACCCCTCATCCTAACGACCTGAGCCACCATGGGGAAGGATAAAGGCACAAAGGCCCAGCCGACCCAGACCATAATGGACCAATATGCAATCAGTGCCCCCACCCAAAGCGAGTCTGCGCCCTCCGCGACTGGCCACCCCGAAGGAGACCTGGCTACCATACTACATGCCATCAAGACCTGCCAAGAATTGTTGGAAACCAAGATTGGTGAAGTCAGTGTGGACATGGCTCTCCTCCGCCAAGATTCGAGGAATGGATCAGGTCCTGGATGCCCGCAGATGCTCTGTCCCCCTGGTTTGTTGTGGAGCGGGCCCACCATGCTCTTGCCCCGAAACTGCCCCCGGGGGCCCGCATCGTCCAATCATCATGAAAATCCTCAACTTCAGAGACTGAGACGCCATTCTGCAGGAGGCGTGCTCGTGGACAGAACTGCTCCATAAAGTAGTCAAACTCATGCTCTTTCCTGATTACACCAAGGAGGTGCAGGCCCACAGGCGCTCTTATCTCCACGTGAAGCAGAAGCTCCGAGTCCTCAATCTGCCCTGTAGACTCCTTTTCCCCGCCCGCCTTAAAGTCATGTTCCAGGGCAAATCATTGTTCTTCGATACACCAGAGGCAGTGTGGACCTGGGCAACCGAGGAGTGCCCGATCCGCCCAATGAAAAGTGTCCCTATGACAGACCCCCCAACCGGGACCGCGCAGAACCACACCTGCGGGCCCCCGTGGACGGCACGCTGGGTCCCGGAGATGGCCCAACACCCGTGGAGCGACGACCACCTCGCCGGCTGGCTCCCCCCGCAGAGGAGTGGATCGTCTGGACTCCGGGACGATTCCAGCGGCCCAGACCTGATGACCGCAATGGGACCCAATAACTCCCCCGGCCCAACTCTGAAGACACTGATCTATCACGCAGCCCCCACATTTGAACCTAAGCGCCGCTACTATGAAGACTTCATCTGGAGGAACTGGCATCCTTGAACACAGAGGGGCCCAACAAATACCCTTATAGCATACCCCACCACTGATTAACTGGTTACTTCTTTACACTTCAGGCTTTGTTCATTGGACGACAGATGCTTCATTTTGGGAAGTATGGGGTGGGGGGCTGGTTGGGATTCTTGACTGGGACTGTTCTCCCAGCACTTAGTTGTGTTACTCTATGTTATAACGCCACCATGCACTACACCCAACAATTTCCTCAGGACGGTCTTTGTGATGACCCCAAATGCGCCCAGCCTCCACCAAGGCCTATGGTCTTAGTCCACCTTAGCGACTCCACCTCCTGGATCCTTGCTCCACCGCACCGCCATAATGCCCATTCCCTACACTGGGGGTGAACCCCTGAGAGTCCTTTCATGGAACGTCAACGGCCTTCTAGATAAAATTTAGCGAACTGAGGTTTTAAAATACACCCGGAGGGTTAGCCCAGCATCCTACTATTACAAGAAACTCATCTGCTGGGAAACCATTGTCAAGGATTCAAAAGAGTATGGCACTCTGGGCTCTCCAGAGGTGCACTCAGGACGGCAGTCCTCCTGCGATGCTCCTTCCCCTTCTCACCGACCCAAGTGCTCACTGACCCACAAGGCCGGTTCACTGCCCTTACAGGTACTCTCGGGGACTCCACTGTTAACCTCATGTCACTATATGCCCCCCCAGCAAATTTAGAATCCACCTTCCGAGCTGTGATGGAGACGCTATGCACCCTTCCTCAAGGTCTAACCATAATTGGGGGAGACTTCAATGCTGTCCCCGAACCCACTACTGATGCCACGGGTGTCCCAACCTCCCATAGGAAACTGGGGAGCAGGCGCCTTAGAAACTGGGCCTCCGCACTGGGCCTCTGTGATGTCTGGCGCACCTGGCATCCTCAAACGCTGCAATACACACACACTTCGGCCGCACACCACACCCACTCTCGCATAGACCTCATCTTTATGCCCGCCCCGGACTATCGAGCTGTTTCTGAAGTCCAAATCCTGGCGCGCGGAGTGTCTGACCACTCCCCGCTCCTCCTGCGGGTGGGGAGCCCCACAGGAGCTCTGCGACCCACGTGGCGACTAAATACCTGGTTTCTCCAAGACCCAGACTATAAAGAGAACGTTGGGGAAGAACTAAGCAACTACTTTCATACAAATGAGGGCACAGTGCAACAGCAGGGCACATTGTGGGAAGCGGGTAAAGCCACAATTCGGGCATACGCCAAGGGATTCCTCAAACACAAACGGCAGGTCCAAGACCGCCAGCTCTCCCAGCTTGAAGCCAGAGCCCTCCGCCTGGAGCAAACGATGGTGGCGGCGGAAGGAGAAGCGGAATGCCGGCAGCTGCAACTCATACGCGAGGAGATCAAAAGTATCTACCTCGAATCTGCCAAATTGATCTGGAGATCCTCAGTGGCCAGGGTCTATGGATGAGGAGACAAGAATGGCAAGTTGCTCCACTGGCTCGCCACCCACCCCATGGCCAACCCGATTGTCCCTGAAATTTGCGATGCACAGGGACAAATCTCTCACACCCCTACTCGGCGGATCCCTCACATAGGCCACAGAACAGCTCCTCCTTTCTACAGAACAACCCCTTCCACGGCTCTCACAAGCAGAACGTACAATCCCAGACGAACCTATCACGCCCGAAGAAATCAGGGAAGCTATTTCCTCACTCGCCACCCATAAGACTCCAGGTCCAGATGGGTTTCCCGCTGAATATTATGCAGCATTCCATGAAAGTCTGATCCCCAGACTCCATGCCCTCTTTGAAGAAACCATAGAGAGAGGTGCCTTCTCCTCAGTCACAGACACTGCCACCATCGTGGTCATACCCAAGGTACACCCCCCGTCCTCATGCACCCAATACCGTCCAATTTCACTCATTAATACGGATGTCAAAATCTATGCAACCATCCTCGCCACTCGCATGAAGCAGGTGCTCCACACCCTCATCCACCCTGACCAATGTGGCTTCATGCCACGCCACAGCACAAGACACTGTCTCAGGCGCCTAAAGGTAGCCCTCGCCCACCATGGCCGCCTGTCACCATACCTTACCTTAGTCCTGCTCGATTTTGAAAAGGCCTTTGATATGGTTAACTGGCGCTACCTTGGAGACGTGTTGGAGAGAGCAGGATTCGGACCCTCCTACCAAAGAATGGTGAAGGTCCTTTACTCCACTCCATCAGCTACAGTCCTCATCAATGGGACACTGTTGGACGCCTTCCCAGTCGAGAGAGGGACCCGGCAGGGATGTCCGCTTTCCCCTCTCCTCTTCGCCCTCGCAATTGAGCTTCTGGTGTGTCGCATCCGAACGGACGACCAGATACAGGGTTGGGGCTGGCAGGAGTCTCACGAGGACTGTGTCGCTTTATATGCCGACGACGTCCTCCTCTATTTGGCTGACCCGGCCCGGTCCGGACCAAGATCTCTTCATATCCTCCGCTCGTTCGAATGGGTGTCGGGATTACGTCTCAACCCGGCCAAGTCCACGGGGGTGCCCCTCCATGCCTCTAGGGAGTGCGTGGATTGGCAAGCAACCATTCCCTTGCAAAGGCTCTCATTCAAATACCTCGGGATCTGGGTGGCGCTCCTCCCCGAATTGGCCTGGTCCCTTAACCTCACTCCACTCCTCAAGCGCACAAAAGATGACCTCCGCTGTTGGCAGACTCTTGTGCTTAACCCTCTGGGCAGAGTCGTATTTTTCAAAATGATGGTTCTCCCCCGTCTCTTGTACACCATTCAAAACCTTCCGCTCCATCTCCCTTGCAGCTGGTTCTGCGACCTAGACGGAGTAATCACGACCTTCCTCTGGGGTGGTTCAAGATCGGGCCTGGCCCTCACAACATGTCATTGACCCACATACAACGGGGGTATGGGGATGACGAACCCATTTCTATACTACTTAGCCACCCTCCTTTTAGTGATCCACGATTGGATTAATGGTGGATGGTTGGATCCAACCTACCGACTGGAGCTGGAGAGCCTCAGATTGTCTCGAGTCCAGGCCATGCTTTATGGGACCCAAATTCCACACACTTTGCCTGCAGTTACCCGCACAGTCCTCCTGGCATGGCGCTCCACGCTGGGACACATCCATTGGGATACCAAACTGTCACTGCAAACACCGCTATGGCATGGCACTTGGTTGCGGGAGGTCGCAACACTACCAGGGTTCCAGAAATGGGATTTAATTGGCATAACTTGCCTGGGAGACGTATGGAAGGGAGAACACCTGTCCTCCTTCCGAGACCTCCAACAGACATACTCCTTGCACGCCACCCAATTCTTTCGATATCTCCAACTGCGACACGCCCTAGCCCTCCACGTCCCTGACCACACAGCCATCCCCGAATTTAGCCCATTAGAGGCCAAACTCCTTGTGGGGAACTTAGGAAAGGGGGGAATATCCCAAATGTACCGCTCCCTGATTAACAATACCCCATCGACAATAGAACCTCTTGGAGCCCGTTGGGATCGTTGGCTTGGTCCTCTCGAAGAGGAAGATTGGAGAGATGCCCTGATGGCCCCTAGGACACTCACTATATCTGCTAGGCTCCGCCTCATTCAGATCTACTACCTTCACTGCGCATATCTTACCCCGGTGCGACTCCACATGGCAGGCTTCCTCCCAACCCCACAATGTCCGCGCTGTAAAGTAGAAGCAGCCGACTTCTATCACATGGTTTGGTCCTGTGCTGTCCTCTCTAAATATTGGGTGTCCATTGTGACTGAGTTAAGTGGCGTACTGGGGTGGGAGGTCCCCCTCAACCCCCTGCCCTTCTCCTGGGGGTGACGGAGGGACTAGATGGTTCCCAGGCTGATAAATTATTCCTAGGAACAGCCATTCTCATAGCCAAAAGAGACATAGCAGCGGCCTGGAAGGACTCAGCATCTCCCTCCTTAGCTAAATGGCGCATGGGTGTAGATTGGTGCGCCATCCAAGAAAAAGCTGTCTACGAGGCAAGAAGGTGCCCAGCTAAGCATGAGCGTATATGGGGCAAATGGATGGGACCGTTGGACTGAATAACCGCTGCACGGGTAGACTCACACCCCATGCGAACAGAATGGGGAGATCACTTGTAACAGCATTGTAATACCTGATATGTCAAAGTGGTTCTGTGTTTACTTTGTTGTTTTTACAAATGCCAATAAAATTGGTTATCAAAACAAAAAAGTGTCAGTTGGATTCACTATCGCTTTTCCCGGGCAATGTATTGGTGCAGTATATCGATGATCTGTTAATTGCTTCTGATATGGAACAAGGTTGCAAGGACAGTACAGTGAAATTGTTGCTGCATTTGGCACATCATTGACATAAGGTCTCTCTTTCAAAATTTCAATATTGCCAACAGGAGGTCACCTATTTAGGTCACCTACTATCGAAGGAGGGTAGGAGGTTGACCCCTGAGCGCATCAGTACCATTATTAAAATGCCCATTCCACAAACTCAAAAAGATGTATGTGCTTTTATAGGTATTACTTCCTATTGTCGCCAGTGGATCCCAAATTATTCTATGCTAATAAAACCTTTGCTTGCATTAACAACGAATGCAGTGCATGAGCCTTTGCCTTGAACGCCAGAATGTCAGCAATCTTTTGAGCAATTAAAAACAGCACTTTGTTTGGCTCCGATGCTTGGCACACCTAACTATAGGAAACCGTTTGTGCTTTATGTTCATGAGATGGCTGGTTGCGCACTTTCTGTCTTAACACAGAAATTTGGAGATAAACAGAGGCCATGTGCTTATTTTTCTGCTGTGCTTGACCCTGTTGCTAGGGCCCTTCCGAGCTGTCTGAGAGTGGTCGCAGCTGTGGCCACTTCAATCAGGCAATCGGCTGGACTCGTACTTGATACAAACCTCACAGTTATGGTACCCCATGCTGTGGATACACTTTTGCATAAGACAAAGACACAGCACCTCACCAGTGCACATCTTACTAGTTATGAATTGGCATTTTTTGCTAAACATATTACGATCAAAAGATGTGCCACTCTGAACCCAGCCACGTTACTACCCCTCCCTTCTGAGAATGATGCAGTTGACAAACATGACTGCACTTCCTGGACGGAAGAAAAGACGAAAGGACGGGTAGACCTGACTGATGTTCCCTTATCTGACCCCCAAGGAGAACTATATGTCGATGGCTCCTGTTTTAAATTACCAGCTGGCACTACAACTGCAGCTTATGCTATCACTACGTTGCGGATGGTGGAAGAGACATCACAGGTCCCCTATCAGACAGCTCAAGCCGCTGAGCTTGCTGCCCTTATCCGAGCTTGTGAATTGAGTGAAGGGCTGGTTGTCAATATCTATACAGACAGCCAGTACGCATTCAGGGTTGCACATCATTTTGGGCAACTGTGGGCAGAGAGAGGGTTCCTTACCTCTCATGGTACCAAAATCCAACATGAGCACCTTATATTGAGGCTTTTGTCTGCTTTAACGCTCCTCAAGAAATTGGCAATAATTAAGTGCAGCGCTCATAGGAAGGTTACTGATGACGTGGGTAGTGGAAATGTATTTGCAGATCAGGTAGCCAAGGAGATGGCCCGAAGTAAAATGAAACACATGTTTGTTGCAGGTCCAGCTAGGTGGGTTCCTGAGGTTGCTATGTTTGAAAATACCGTTGAGAGTGTAAAGGAGATACAAAGTGAAGCCACAATAGAGGAATTAGCAAAATGGCAGGAGAGTACAGCACAGTTAAATGAGGTAGGATGTTGGATTGATAAATCTGGAGAATAGAAATGGATGTTGCCCGATGCATATGTACTTCCTGTGGTTACTATGGCCCATGGTCCAGCCCATATTAGTGCGAAAGGCATTTGTAAATTGTTAGCCCGTTTGGCATAATGATACCATCTCTAAGACAGCTGCACATTTGGTGAAACATTGCATGATCTGTATGAAACATAATCCAGGGAAAGTTACCCCAACACCGCCTGGTAATTTTGCACCACCCACTTTCCTGTTCGAAGTCCTCCAAATGGATTTCATTGAATTAGAACGATGCAATAATCTTACGTATGTGTTAGTGGTCATATGTGCGTTCAGCAAATGGGTTGAGGCTTACCCCACTAAGGACAATACGGCCATTACAACTGCGAAAGTACTCCTTAAAGAATACTTTCCTCGATTTGGTTTGCCTCGAATTATCTGGAGTGACAACGGGTCTCATTTTAATGGGGAAGTGATTACATTGATTTGTGAAGGTTTACACATTAAACAGAAATTTCATGCTGCTAATCATCCACAGTCAGCGGGTTTGGTTGAGAAGTACAATGGTACTCTCAAATTGAAATTGGCATAAATCCAGGAGACGACAGGGTTGAAATGGCCAGATGTTCTACCGTTAGCTCTTTTGTCAACAAGAACTACAGCCCATTCTAGAACAGGCTTGTCACCTTACGAGGTCGTGTTTGGACGCCCGGCAAATGTCTGGGGTGTCCCACGTCCTCGTAAATACTCCGATATTGAATATCCTGTGTTGCTTGGTAATCTTGGACTACTGACAGAAAGTTTACGTTCTATTCACCAACAGGTACGGGAATCCCTACCTCCTATACCAGAGGGGCTCGGCCACGACATTCAACCTGGTGATTATGTCTTGGTCAGGAATTTCCAGAGGAAGAAAAGTCTGGAGCCCCGCTGGAAAGGCCCTGAGCATGTTCTGTTTGTGACACGGACAGCTGTAAAGGTTGCTGGTCGAAAGAACTGGGTGCATGCCACCCATTGCCGGAGGATTCCTTTGCTGTTGCCATACGACCAGTGGGTCAAGGAGGGTATTGGCGACACCGAATGTGAGCAAGTGCCCAGGTTTGCCCCCTTCAGCGATGCTCAATTGACCTGGACACAAACAGATAAGGAGAACGACGATATTTTGAACGAGGCTGTTCCACCAGAAATACGAGCTATCCAGGAACCTTTGTTCATTGATCACACAGTGCCTGGGGCTTCCAGATACAATTTGTGTCCTGGGCTGAGGGCTACTGAGTCTAAGGAGAAAAAAGAGTTGGGATGGACTGTACAAGATAGGTAGTACTGAATAACAGTACCAACGAATAATTGAAATGAGTGAAAATTCTGTATTTGCTTTGCCTTTGTTGTCTGAACATTAGTCAGGGAAAAACAGCGTACTTTGAAAGTATGCCACCTTTATCGACATGGGAATAGATTAGGAGAAGAGCTTAGGACAGAGCAAGCTCCACAGCCGGTGCTCAAGAGCGCCAACCTATTGATGGACAATAGGAGCCAGTGCCAGTGAGGCTCTAACGGACACTGGGAACATTATATTTTCTTGCATTTTCCTTCTTTTGAATTCACTATGCATCCTTTTGGCAGACAGGTTGCTGAGGAGGAGCAGCCAATGGTTGCTGCACAACATAATATGATGTGGTCAAGGAAAAGAAAAATAACATGCGTTGTTCTTTTGATACTGGTGATAATAATATTGTGTGGGGTGTCATGGGTTTTGGAAGATGCTCAAAGTGTGCCTTTATGCAGTAAGGGTAAGGTTATTTTCCCGAGACGAAATAAAAGAACTGCCCCAAGTAATGTATTCTTGGAAACACATAAGAGGTTCTTTGGCGAAGGGACCACCTGTTACCCCACCTAATCTGTCACCAGTCTGTGGACTGCATATCCATTGTCACTTGTAAATTATACATTTACTCGACCACCTCAGTTTACAGAAGTGAAAGGAGTGTTTAATTTTGGTTATCCGGGGCCATTTCTATACCATAGAAAGCCACAGGAAGTGGGTTATCCGGGTTGTGATAACAAGACATATTGTGGATACTTCTTTTATATGGAACAACAGAACATAACATTAGTGGGTTGGCATTACTAGCTGAATTGACAGTCCCTCGAGGAGGCCGGTTATTACCTCTGCTTAGTTGTCCTATTGTGAACGCTTACGGATACTTCATTTTATATAAATTGTTCAGGAATAGTGATGTACAAACACACGGTCCCCTTAGTGAATAAAGAGGTACTTTCGGAATGAATTCCAGGTGCGCTGCAGTGAATTATGAGAGGCCGATTTATGCACACCCAGGGTTTTGGTTCTTTGTCTAATGGGCTCTTATTCCAATGTCTGTAATGGCAGGCACAGGACGATGCAGCCCTTGGAATGGTATTGCCTTTTGTGTGTGCCCTGTAAATATGCCAAGCCTAAAATAAGATGGGTTAAAAAGGACACTAACAAAAGAATTCTGTGAGGGAGTGACTGATATAGAGGTCAATAATTGTAATGTAATGTAAAATAGATTTCTATAGCGCACTATCACCCTACAGGTATCTTGGCGCTGAGAGAATACCTTGTTGTTATATAGCGTGCTTGATCAATCACCCTAAAAAGAATATACGAAATTGGTTAAGGAGAGAGGAAAACCAGAAGAAATCATAGGATGGATCAGTAACATTCCGTCTGGGTACTATTTCTCCCTCGGGAATAACCACGTCTTCAGTTTCTTCTAAATTGCATTACATTCTCACTCTGCCTGATGTTAGATGGGAGCTCATTCCACAGTCGTGAGTCCACTGAGCTAAAAGCTCTCCCTCCTGTCCTAGATCTTTTAAATTTTGGGATGTTAACCAGATTTGCTGTTGACGAGCGGAGGTTTCTTGCAGGGGTATACCACGTAAATTTTCTCTGCAGTGGTCTAGGGCCCAGACCATGTACTGCCCTAAAGACAATGCATAGAGATTTAAAGTATATCCTCTGCTGAATCGGCAGCCAATGAAGATCTCCTAGGGCCAGAGATGCAGAAGATCTGCGCTGCCGATTTAAGGCCAGCTTTGCTGCTATTATTTGAATTCTTGCAACTTCAGTATCATGGAGTTAGGGGCTCCAAGGCACAGGGAGTTGCAATAGTCCAACCCTGCTCAAAATAACACCTCACCACTTGTATTCTGGCAGAGACTGGTAATAGCGGGAGAATCTTTCGTAGAGCTCTAATCAAGGAAAAACAAGTGCCGACTGTTTTGTTTACTTGTGAGTCTGTCGTAGGGATTCTGCACATATACAGAGCTATGCACAGGATAATAGGACCTCGGAGTATAGTGGTGAGCCAACCATAAACCGTAGTACCTACAACCCTAATCCGGCTAGCATTAGCATCTCATTAGCAGCGTAGCTACCAATGATTAGACAACCCAGAACACGGTATCTCTCTCTGAGGACTCGCAGGAGCAAGGACACCCTTTCGTTACTCACTCATACCTGTCCACAACTTGCGTAATAAGAGACACTGTATAGTTTAAAATGTTTATTTCAACTATCGTGCTCTAAGATACAGTACACCTGTAAGTACTATCAGCATAATGCATAAGAATAATATAATCAGCATAGTTACAATTCCATAGAATACAAACGGATAGCATTATATAAAGACAGTGGATATAGGGCTAAATGACCTGTCCACCTCCCCGTGCTAATAACTAGTTTATTATAAAAACAGAAGACCTCTGGGCATTGTCAGGCAGACCCCCATACCTCAATATCTAGATGCAGGGTTTACATCGTCAGACAAGCACAGCTCTTCTCTGGAAAGGTTTTTCTCCAAGTGCCCCTGACACCGAAATCACAATATTAAATGCACACGAATTTCCCCAGTGCAGCTGCAATCAGTGTTATGTCTAAGCCTCAGGGGCTGACCAGATCAGCATGAACAAGTGACATCGCCTTCCGACCTTGTACATGATGTGCAGACATGACCCAGAGTTATCAGGAAGAAGGATAAAAAGGCACGCAGTTCGAAAATAGCAAAGTCTGGAAAACAAGGGCACAAAGTAACGTGCGCAAAGAGGCATCATGGCAGCCAGGCCCAAGCTAACTTAGCAAAGCAGTCTATGATTCCACAAACCACACGACAAGTCCAATTGGAGATTGTTATCCATCAGCACCCCCAGATTGCGTACTGTTTTGGTTGGAGTTAATACGCTATCCGTAGGAGTAAGCCGGAAATCAGCAGGAAGGGGACGGGCTATTTTGCTCGTAGTGCAAAATACAACTTCTGTTTTATCTCCGTTAAATTGGAGAAAGTTGTTTCTAAGCCAGTTTGTAGTGCTTTCCATGCACTGGTGAAATTTATCCAGTAACGGTATCACCTTTGGATACATCCTTTCTTCTATTTTAACATTGGGTGGTACTTCCATGGCCAGGGGTGAGAAGGCCAGAGAATACTTTGGATGCAAGCTGCAAATCCTATCTAATACAACAGTGGCAGCTTTGCACAACATCACCACTCAGTTGGAAAGTATGCGGATATATTCGGAACAGACTATTAATGCAGTGGATTTTATTCTAGCCAAGAGTGGTGGTGTATGCGCGGTAGTTGGCGATCCGTGTGTGGTCGGGATCAAGAATATGGGAAAGAATATTACCAAACACATTTTAGATATTCTTGAAAATGTTAAGGGAATGGAGAGTGGGAATTGGAGTTGGTCCTTTTTCGGCAGCTGGGGATGGATCCTTGAAAAAGTGATTTATCTTATTGTGGTATTGATGCTCTGCTGTGTCCTCGTTCAGTGTCTCCCCTTTTGTTGTTCCTATTGTACCACTGTTTTCACACCCAAAAAGAAAATATCAATTCATTACACAAATTCCGCTATAATGCTTCAGAAAGATGTTGATGATTTGATAAATATTGATGAAGGAATATTTGAGAATTCATCCCTCCTTGCTGTTTCGCTTTCTGATGTTGATGGTATGGAGTGTTTATAACTGTACCCCAATTTGATATTCTGTTATCGCTTGCAATTTTATTCTTCTTTGCTATAGTTAAAAATTGTTTAGCTCATGCTAAAAGGAGGGTCTGTTAGAATAGACCCGAGACTGCTTACGCAGTGCCTTATATAAGTTAGCATTCGCGGCACCATTTTCTGTTCAGACGCCATTTTGAATGACGATTGAAACTAATCCTTTACCCTTTCTGAGAAAAGCCTCTGTTAAGTTTAATCTCTGAAATGTTAAAGTTTTGCTTCAGTACTGAATAGACTGTTCATATTAACGCATACCTTTCTCACTAAATAGAGGCCCTCTCCCACTTGTCTGGTGGCAGGCACAGGGTGAAACGACCTTGGATTGTGCTAGGTTGTGTGAGATAGGAGAAACAAAACCTATTTTTTTGTATTTCACTGTCCAGCTGCATCTGCCTGGAAAATTCCACTGTGGGTGTGTCTTTGCCCAGCTATGAAATGTACATAATGTATCTCTATGCTTGTTGATTTCAGTTCCCTCTGTACCACTCTTTGAGACTATGCAGACGGGGCTCCACTCTGAGTGCATCTGAATAAAACAATAATTGGTATATTCTCCACTGTTTCTCTGACTTTTCATTTGGTAAGGAAGGCTGAGAGGTGGTCCGAGGTGACCCGGGTGACCCAAGCGGGTCACTTCCTTTATTGGCTTGACCTACCCTATAAGGCCCTAGTACATAATAGGGCAGGGGGATCGAAACTACCTCTAAGTCCCTAGTATATAATAGAGCATGGCAGTTTAGAGTCCAGCAGCCCTTTCTGCACTTGCATGTGTGCACTGCTGAAGCCTGAGGTCAGTTTAGCAGTGACCCTGTGTTGCAGGACTGCTTTTAAAAGGTAAATTGTGCCCAAACTCGACTTTGGTGTTTGGCGCACTTAAAAATGGATAATCTACAATGTCCCAGGCGTGGGGGGTCATGTATTTATATAGAGGACCCTTATAAAATGAGTTTTATATGCCCTGGGTTAAGTTAAATTGCACATTTCACTGCCCACATTGTGATAAAGTGCTGCACAAAATCAACTTAGATGCTAGGAGCACTGTGGAGGGAGGATCTGCAATATCTTTACATATTCAGAACCCCTAAAGTCTCCCCTGGGTGTTCCAGGGGTGGGGGCCATGTAGATATATGCAGATTATTATAAAATATGTTTTCGTAAGCCCGGCTGCTGGAAAAATGGCCCGTCATTTTTCCCATTGCAAATCCCCTACCACATAGGTTAACATGGCAAGAAGTTATTAACTAATGAATTCTGATAGGAGAATGATAAAAATAGCATTCAAAGACTTCCAAGAATGGTATTGATAAATCCAACAATATGATATTGTTGAATTTCTCCTAAAATGTACAGACAAGAAGTTATAAGGCTTTCTTGTCTGTAAGCCCAGATTCAGCCTTCCAGTGGTCTGTCCTGATTGGTCGAAGTTAAGTGGATTAGCCAGGCTCCTTTGAAGAGGTGATAAAGAGCCCATGGGGTTAACCAGCTCTGCTGGGAGGGCAGTCTTCTGTTACACAGGAATGCCAGAGCAGGGGGTGGAGTCGCAAATAATGGACTTCAATGGAGGGGGAAGACACTAGTGTCATTTACAACTCTACTTTTTTGAACCCAGCCAGATTCTAGGCTTACGGAAGGAATGAGCAGATACAAGGGGGAGAGACTATGGAGATTAGCCATTCCTAGGAGTGTGTTTAGCCAGCTCTTCTCTCCCTGCTGGAAAATCAGCCATGATGAATTTGGAAGAATTGGTGCACTCTGGGACCAAATAGTGCCACACTCTGAAGGATGTGGTCATATCTTGGGGCGTTACCCTGCCCCCCATTGGACAGGAGTGCCCTCCTGTTTGACCCAGAGAACTTGGAATAAGTATCAGAGTGGGGAAGAGCCTCTCAAATCTGCTGATTGAAACCTAAGAGAGCAAGAAGGACCATGCTGAGGAGTTTGATGTGCAATCACCAAGGCCTGCACTCTGAAGATTGCGCCTTTTGCACCATGTAGAACCACAGCCCTGTGGACTACTGAAGGAAGTGGCCCTCTAGGGCCACTCGGGTCTTTTCACAACCACCTGCTATGCCTTCCCAAGAATGAAGAGTCGGTCAGACAGTAGAGAATACAAACTTACATGCTTTTTTAGAAATGCTCTGCAGAGGAGTCCATCATGACCTGCACCCTAAGATGTCTGCCGAGGGACTGACTTCCCAACGGTCCACAGTGAGTAATCATTCTTCCCCAAAAGCCCCCAACCCCGCCCACCCTGGAAACCTACCGGCCAGGGCCGAACATGAACAAAGGAGGCACTGGGAGATGAGCTACCACCTGCCAGATAGGTACATGTTATCAGAAACCAAAGGCCACTGCGCTGGGTCTCAGCGTCTCCTAACGTGGGAGCAGAACTACACACTTAGATTGGTATGGGAGAGCTGAATTGTCTCCTCATTAGCAGGTCGGGAAACAGCCTTGGACAGGAAGAAAAAACATTAGCGAAATACAGTGTTCTGCTGAGGCAAGCATTACGGGCCATGAGGCCTAACTCGGCACAGTCTAAGCAGCCTAATAAGGACTGCAAAAAACAAAATGGAGTCGCATTCGCCAACTGAAGCCTGCACATTACGGGGATAACTCAGTGGGTTGCATAACGTAAATACAACTGGCATCTATTTAGCCACACATTGCTAACCTAATATAACGTGAAAGGAGTACATTGCAGGGATGGGATTTTAAAACCTAACAGACCCTCCTTTTAGCATGGGTGGCTAAATGCTTTATTGCTATCCAGTAGGGTCTTTACAATTCTAAGGGAAAGGAAGAATAAGCAAAGCACTCATGTTACAGGGGGAAAACAAGCAAGGCATGAACATTGAAAGCACCTAATACTCAAAGATGCCCTCATCAATGAGCATGATATCCTGAATTTCCTGCATCATCATAACAGAAATGTTGTTATCACTTCTTGGCAATGTAGGGGTAAGGGCAAGTTTACTCATACAATAGGTGCAACAGGCTGGAAGGCAGTTAATGCATAAGCAACAGGTAAAGATGACTCCTGCAATGGCTATTAGGACAAGTAATATTTTCCAACCCCATGATGTCACTAGACCCCAGAGCCACCCAGTGAGAGACCATGACCCATTGTCCAGATGGATATCTGGGGCGAGTCTGTACAATTTCTGTATTGCGGAATATACAGTAGGGGCACTATCAGGAATATACACACAGCAGCTGCTGTCGATGACGCGACAGGCTCCACCCCTATCAGCCAGAATGACGTTTAAAACCATCCGGTTTTGAAGAGAAACGAGCCTCATAGCCTGAAGCTCGACTGTAATATTAGTCAGTATACCGGCAGTAGTATTAATGACTCCCTCAACTACTCTAGCAAGGCGACGAATATTACAACTATTGAACATGGGACCCCAGAACAGCAAAATGCCCTTCATTATGTCAGTAAATTGCTGCAGCGAGGTATCTGTCTGATCAATATCGTCTGGATTGACAACCCTCTTAACTCGGTGTACCTGGAGATCCCTACGCTGTAGTCTATGATCCTTGTGGTAATTGGGCGGTGCAATATAAACGGGAGGCAAGAGAAAAGAAACATAACACCGGCCAGACCACCCTCTCGGGAGCCATGTATAAGCCTGTTCCCCACAGATGAAGTATACATTCGGAGGTGTAAGCAAAGGTGGGCTGCTAGTAGTGTTCAATCAGTATGTGTAGTTACAATGACTCTGTCCTACTGAAATGTTCCCTGTTCCTTCAACACAGAAACTAGCTGCTGAGTTGATCACAGGGGCAGGCATAGCTTTGTCCTCTGTGATATTGCGTTCCTGGAAACATTTAAAGTATGGAGTGACATTAAATCCTTGGAAATCTAGCATTTCATTTTGCAACCAAGTGACATTTTCGTGGGCTTCAAATACATTCATACAAGCATCGGGGTGCAGGGTACCCTCCTTGCCATCTGGTCCGGGTGTATATCCCTGGTGTACCCCTATATACTCCAACACTGCTTCGTAGTCAGCTTGTACCATTTTCATAGCGTCAGCATAATAGTGCATGTATACCATAGAGAGCAGTTGGAACCAGGCTTCACAGCTACCCAAGTATGACAGGGGCGATGACACTAGCAAATCATTTTTATGCATAACTGAGGGAAGTAGCCCACACATCCAGCAATTCGTGGCATTAGTAGTACTGTGTACCTGATGAAGCATCTGAACGAAAGCATTTTGTGCATAAGTCTGTCTATGTCTCTCCTTATGTGGGGCCAATGTAACAAACGAGTGCTCTGCTGGAACCGGGGTGGTCCCTATCAAGGTGTGCACAGGATGTTGTTCCTCTAGGTACCAAACCACCCCAAATACAACTAGCAAGGAAAGCGAAATTATGACAACAAACACTACTTTACTCTTAGTGGACCAAGAGGTCCAAACAGGATCATTTGGAGTAGGACGCGGTGCCGCAAAGGGCTGCTCCTCATCAGGGATAGGACGACCAAAGGGATACATTTGGACAACTTCAAGGGCAATTTATAGGTGTCAAAAAGGGAAAGAAAAATTCACGGGATAGAGCCACTTATTGCAACCACAGTACAAGGGGGCACAAGTCTTCCAGCGTCCGTTTAGAGCCTCGCCGGTAGGCTCCTATTGTTCATCAACGACGGTGCTATGAAGCACTCCCACGGAGGAGCTGCGCGATCGCAACCCTTACAGAAAAAACAAATCCTTCTTCTTTCAGGATAGGGCACCCTCCCTCCTGGGCAAATGCCTTCAGCTATCCTGTCCAGTGTCCAGGGCAGTACACCAGTGTTGTTCACCCTAGTCTAATACAGGCACCTTAGGCACAGCACCTGCGCCCTAAGCTCAAGTCCTTCCCTAACTACTAGACTGTTCGGCTGGTGCACCGTCCTTTTTCCGGGGCCTCAAATTATACTTGGTAACTCCAGGCACTGTTTCATCAACAAAAGGGGGCATAAACTCAGGATCAGATGGGCATCGAGATTCAGATTCCAGTGTGTCAGAGATGGTGTTATCCGAGGCGGCCCTTATCTCCGGTGGGATCGCCTCAGATAGAACTGCATCACTTTCTTCATCTGTCTGCGCCCACCTCACTCAGGCGTCAGAGAAAGGAACGAAGCGTGGCACCTTCTCACACTCCTGATCACCGATGCCTTCGTTGACCCAGCGGTCATACGGAAGCGGGAGAGGCACCCTTTTCACATGAGACGCATGAATCCAGTGCTTTCTGCCAGCCACCTTCACAGCCGTTCTAGTGGCAAGGAGTATGATTACTGGCCCCTTCCACCTCGGCTCCAGGCTGCTCTTCCATTGGAAGTTCTTTATCAGCACGTGATCACCAGGCTGTATGCAATGCCCGGGCCCCTCTGGTACTGGCCGCAATGTGGCTTGTATCTGTTGAAGAAGAGAACGAAAATCTTTAGACAATTCATACAGGTAGTCTACAAGCAAGGGGTACTCTATCTCGGAAAAGCGCTTGGGTCTGGGGACGCCCCAAACTTTAGCAGGGCATCCAAATACCACCTCGTAGGGAGACAACTCTGTTCTAGAATGCGCTGTCGCTCTGGTAGATAATAAAGCCAAGGGTAATGCATCTGGCCATTTTAGTCCTGTGCTTTCTTGAATTTTTGCCAACTTCAGTTTGAGCGTACCATTGTACTTCTCAACCAGGCCTGCTGACTGGGGGTGATTCGCTGCATAAAACTTCTGTTTAATATGCAAACCTGTGCACACCAATTCAATGACTTTTGCATTAAAGTGACTTCCGTTGTCACTCCAGATCACGCGTGGCAATCCATAGCGCAGGAAGTACTCTTTTAGAAGTGCCTTCGCCGTCGCCATAGCTGTATTCTCTATAGTGGGGTAAGCCTCAATCCATTTACTGAATGCGCAGATCACTACTAGCACATACTTTAGGTTATTTACCCGTTCCATTTCGATGAAATCTATCTGGAGAACCTCGAAAGGGAAGGAGGGCGGTGCAAAAGTACCAGAAGGTGTAGGGGTACCTTTCCCAGGGTTATGTTTCAGACAAATGATACAATGCTTCACTAGGTGCGTGGCTGTCTTAGCGATATTATCATTCTGCCATACTGGATCCAGCAACTTGCATATTCCTTTAGCACTAATGTGCGCAGGGCCATGGGCCATAGTCACAACAGGGAGCACATATGAATTAGGCTGCAACCACCGCTGCTTCCCTGACAAGTGAGTCCAACACCCATCCTCATCCAAGCGACCTGTTCTCTCCTCCCACATTGCTAATTCATCCAAAGTCGCCTCACCCTGAATTTCCCTGACATTCTCCAATGTGTCCTTGAACATTCCATTGTCTGGGACCCACCTAGCGGGACCTGCCACCAACATCTGTGTCATCTTTGATCGAGCTGTCTCCTTAGCTGTCTGGTCTGCGAAAGCATTTCCCCTCCCCACATCATCTGTAATAGCCTTGTGAGCGCTACATTTCACTATTGCTAACTTACTGGGAAGTGTCAATGCGGACAGCAATCTATGTATCAATGGCCCGTTCTGAATCCGCAGTCCATGCGAAGTCAAGAACCCTCTCTCCGCCCAGAGGCGCCCAAATTTATGGGCCACCCCAAAGGCGTACTGGCTGTCGGTGTAGATATTAACAGCCAGTCCCTCACTTAACTCACAAGCCTTGAGAAGGGCAACCAACTCTGCAGCTTGGGCCGATTGGTGTGGGATACGGGACGTCTCAACTACAGTGTGTAACGTTGTTATTGCATAGGCTGCAGTGGTGGTGCCATCTGGTAACTTGAAACAAGAGCCATCGACATATAGTTCCCCTTGGGGTCCAAATAAGGGAACATCAGTCAGGTCTACCCATCCCTTCGTTTCTTCCTCAGTCCGAAATAAACAATCATGGACATCATTGTCCTTTTCTTCCGAAGGGAGGGGTAGTAACGTGGCTGGGTTCAGAGTAGCACATCGTTTGATGGTAATGTGCGGAGCAAACAAGGTCAATTCATAGCCAGTCAGACGCACACTAGTAAGGTGCTGCGTCTTTGTCTTATTCAATAGTGTATCACAGCATGGGGTACCATTACTGTGAGAGCAGTATCAAGGACGAGCCCTGCCGATTGTCTGATAGAAACTGCCACCGCAGCGGCAGCTCTCAGACAGCTCGGGAGCGCTCTGGCGACATTGTCAAGCATGGCAGAAAAATAGGCGCAGGGTCTCTGCTTACCACCGAAACCCTGTGTTAGGACAGAAAGCGCGCAACCGTCCACCTCATGCACGTAGAGTACAAAAGGCTTCTGGTAATCAGGAGTACCAAGCACAGGAGCAGAGCAAAGCACAGTCTTTAATTGCTCAAAAGCTTGCTGGCATGCAGGTGTCCAAGGCAGGGGTTCATGCACATCTTTGGTGGTCAGGTAAAGAAGGGGTTTTGTTAATAGGGAGTAGATAGGGATCCAATGCCGACAATACACTGTTATCCCTATAAACGTGCGTACCTCACGTTGGGTTCTAGGGACAGACATGTTAGTAATGGCAGCTATGCGCTCAGGTGTTAGTCGTCGACCCTCCTTCGACAGTAGGTGACCTAAATAGGTGACCTCCTGTCGACAATACTGAAATTTGGAAAGCGACACCTTGTGTCCTTGGTGCGCCAGATGCAACAATAATTTAACTGTGGCGTCTTTGCAACCATCCTCACTGTCCGAAGCAATAAGGAGGTCGTCAACATACTACAACAGCACATTACCAGGGGGAAGCTCCAAAGAATCCAATTGAGATTTCAAGGCTTGGCTATAAATACTAGGGCTTTCAGTATAGCCTTGTGGAGCACAACAGAATCTAAAGCTCCGACCGGCTATTGCGAATCCAAACAGATATCGGCTATCTGTATGAATTGGTATACTGAAGAAAGCATTTTTCAAGTCAATTACAGAGAAAAATTTCGCTGATGGGGGAATCATTGTTAAGATCGCTGTAATGTCCAGAACCACAGGGTATTGGGGAACTACGGTCTTATTAACCTCTCTGAGGTCAATCACAAAGCGGTAAACATCAGGGTGGGCATCAGGAGAAGCCAAGGGGGCCTTTTTAAGGATAGGAAGAATAGGGCTATTACACACATTCGCCGTAGTCTCCCCAACCACACCAGACTCAATCAAATCCTGTATTATTTGCAATAGGGCCTTTTCACCTGCCTGAGATATCTTGTACTGGGGAATTCGTGGCAATTTAGCATTGTCTCTGATCTGTATAGAAACAGGCAGGATCTGGAGTAACCCCACATCTGTGTCTCCTGTAGCCCATAACGCACGTGGTACATCTCTAAACTCAGCTGGAAGGGGGGCATCTTTCGCAAAGCACTGGTTGGCACGAGCAACCTGCGGTCAAATAGTCATGTAAACACCGTCTGGAGAACAGAAAATTGTCGCATGCAACTGTTTCAATAAATCGAGTCCTAACAAATTTTCCCCGCAATTTGACGTCAGTAAAAATGGTGAATTGACCATAATGGGGCCAATAGTCAAAGCAAGAGGCTTCGAAATGGGGCTAATGACCGGCACGCCTGAGAAACCCACCGACACATTGTTTTGGCCAGACAGAGCTGCCCCCGGGACCAGTGAACGGGAAACAGAGCTATTCATAGCCCCTGTATCAACTAAACATTTTTCAGTAGTACCCTGTAAATCAGCAGTGACATAAGGTCCATTCTGATCTATAGGCACAGGAAGTGGTCCCTCGCCCTGTCATCGGCTGTCCTAGCTGTGAGACAACCCCGTCACTTTGTCCATGTCATAATCGTCGTGATTATACTGCCGTCCTCTGGGATTATCAAAATAATTCCCGCTCTGCCTATAGTGTGACGTATCCTCTGACTGCATTCCCCCTCTACCTCCTGTTCCTCGTCCTCGAAAACCTCGACCCCTTGGGGCCTCACCCGTATGTAACAACTCCGGACACTCATTCCGCCAATGTCCCTCCTTTTTGCAGTACGCACATTGGTTGAGCCCGAGGGGCGCGTTTGACGTGCCAACTCTGCCAGACCGCTGCTGGGCCGAACCCGAACCTCTACCGCGTCCATTTCCCCTCGCAACTTGCTGCATCAATACTCTCGTCTTCAAATCCTTTGACTTTTTCTCCACCCTTTCCTTGTCCTCATTCTCTCTATGTTCGTAATATTGTGCCATACTCAATATCACGGATGGGGATGACGTCGTCCAAGTACTTTCCGAAGCCTGAAACCGCGTTGCAATCTCGGGAAGCAAGTTAGTGACAAATCTATTGACAAATAAACAAACACCACCCTCCTGCGACAGGTCCTGTCCACTAAAATCTAAGAACACCCCTTCAAATCTAGTAAAGAAATCCGACACACTTTCATCCTTCTTCTGGCGACACGCAGTCAACTTATCCCAATCCACTCTCTTTGGCGGTATAAGTGAATGCATGTATGTGATAAAACGCCCTGGCAAAGCGAGGAGCTCCGCTTTCGGTTTGTCTCCAGGCTTACGCTCCTTATCCCAAGCCCTGATCTCATCCCATGTTCCTCCCAACTCTAGTGCATGATCCTGCATATGGACTTGCCTCCATATGTCCACCGGTACCAGCAGACCAAATAACAGCTCTATGTCAGCTAGCGTCATTACTGTGGAGGAGGCCGCCTCCGTAAATTCTTTATAATATGCAGTAGGGTTTTTCCGGGGGTCCGGCAGCTGGCTTTTTAGGGATAGGACCTCACTCTTCTTCCAAGGAGTATAGATCCATTGCTCCTGAAACCAAACATCGACCCGTTGTCTAACCACAGCATTGGTGGAATCGCGCAGTTCTGGAATTTCAGGGTGGTAAATGGGATGAACCTCCCTCATGGGATGCTGTGTCCCCATTGTTGGTACCTTCTGGAGCAATCTACCTCGGTAACCCGCTAGTGTCGTTATATTGCTAAAAACCTCATTGGGAGCCATACCTGCAGCATATACCCTATCCTGTATGTCATATATGATCAATCAAGCATTTGTAGAGCGCACTACTCACCCGTGAGGGTCTCAAGGCGCTGAGGGGTGGGAGGAAGCTGCTACTGCTCGAACAGCCAGGTCTTGAGAAGTCTCCTGAAGGTCAGCAGGTCCTGGGTCTGTCACAGGTGGATGGGGAGGGTGTTCCATGTCTTGGCGGCGAGGTGGGAGAAGGATTTGCCACTGGTGGTCGTTCAGTGTATGCGTGGAACGGTGGCGAGGGCGAGGTCAGCGGAGCGAAGCTGGCGGTTGGGAGTGTAGAAGGTGAGTCGTTTGTTGAGGTATGGAGGTCCGGCGTCTTGGAGTGCTTTGTGAGCGTGGGTGAGGAGCTTGAAGGTGATCCTCTTGTTGATGGGGAGCCAGTGCAGGTCTCTCTGGTGGGCAGTGATGTGGCTGTGGCGGGGGATGTCGAGGACGAGGCGTGTGGAGGCGTTCTGTATGTGTTGAAGTCTTTTCTGGAGTTTGGCTGTGGTTCCCGCGTAGAGGACATTGCCGTAGTCCAGCCTGCTGGTGATGAGGGCCTGGGTGACCGTCCTTCTGGTTCCGATGGGGATCCATCTGTAGATCTTGCGAAGCTTGCGGAGGGTGTTGAAGCAGGAGGAGGAGACGGCGTTGACGTGCTGGGTCATTGACAGTGATGAGTCCAGGATGACCCCCAGGTTGCGTGCGTGGTCAGTGGGTGTCGGCGCAGCTCCCAGCAAGGCCGGCCACCAGGAGTCGTCCCAGGCGGAGGGGTGGGGCCGAGGATGAGGACCTCCGTCTTGTCCGAGTTCAGTTTCAGACGACTGTTCTTCATCCATTCGGCGACGGCCTCCATTCCTTCATGGAAGTTGGTTTTGGCGGTGGCGGGGTCCTTGGTGAGGGAGAGGATCAGCTGGGTGTCGTCGGCGTATGAGACGATGTTGAGGTCGTGCGATCGGATGATGTTGGCGAGTGGTGCCATGTAGATGTTGAAAAGGGTCGGGCTGAGGGATGATCCTTGGGGTACGCCGCAGGTGATCTTGGTGGCTTCGGACCGGAATGGAGGAGGCGGACTCTCTGGGTTCTGTCGGTGAGGAAGGAGGTGATCCAGTCCAGGGCTTTGTCGCGGATCCCTGCGTTGTGGAGGCGTGTGCGTAGGGTGTGGTGGCAGACGGTGTCGAAGGCGGCCGAGAGGTCTAGGAGGATGAGGGCCGCGGTTTCGCCGTTGTCCAGCAGGGTCCTAATGTCATCGGTGGCGGCGATGAGGGCGGTTTCGGTGCTGTGGTTGCTGCGGAATCCGGATTGGGACGAGTCCAGGGTGTTGTTCTCTTCGAGGAAGCGGGTCAGTTGTCTGTTGACGATCTTCTCGATGACTTTCGCCGGGAACGGGAGCAGGGAGATGGGTCGGAAGTTCTTGAGGTCCTTTGGGTCTGCCTTGGGTTTCTTGAGTAGGGCGTTGATCTCGGCGTGTTTCCAGCTCTCCGGGAAGGTGGCGGTCTTGAAGGAGCTGTTGAAGATCTTCCGGAGTTGGGGTGCGATGATGGAGCTTGCTTTGTTGAAGATGTGGTGAGGGCAGGGGTCTGACGGTGAGCCAGAGTGGATGGTGTTCATGGTTTTGATGGTGTCTTCGTCGTTGACGTGGTTCCAGGAGAGTAGGAGGCCGGTGTGGCTGGGGGCGGTGGGTCTGGGTTGTCGGCGGCTGTCGGTGGGGTCTGAGTGTTGAAGCTGTCGTGGATGTCATATATGATTTGCGGTGCAACACCCTGAAAACATTGTTCCCACAACTCTATCAGCATCGCTGACATGTGTTTAAGGGCATGCTGCTGTATAAACGGCTCATAATCTTTCATCACACTCCACACATCCTCCACACTATAGATCGGGTGTCGAGCCCACTGAGCTGCTTGATTCGCCACCATTTTCTTTTCCTCATCACCCACTGCAGAACGCACCAACACTTTATCCATTCGATCTTGCGCCGCTGCCCAATTCACATCATGCACGCCACGTGCAGGAGTTTCGACATTCAACTGGGCCTGGTGTGCCACACTCACAGGGGAAGGAGCAGACGCAGAGACAGGCACCATCATGTAGGGAGACAGGGTGGTAGGGGTGAGAGGGAGAGTAGCGGTCGATCCAGAGCTGACAGACTGGACAGGAGAACTAACAGCACCCGCCCCGGTGCCTGGTATGAGTAGAAGAGAAACAAGAGGGACCAGGGCTGTAGCAGTAGTGCCAGAAACGGGAATGCTAGAAGGGGCGGCACTAGAGGCCAAGGACTGAGAGGTCTGGACTGCCGGGTATATCCGTTCAGGGGCATAAGGAGGAGGAGGATGAGAATCCAATAGTTCTTCGACGAAATCATCACCTTCCTCCCTAGCAACATAGCACTTATCTGTCTGTAACCGAAACTTTCTATCTGCACATTCTATACCGTTCTCTACCTTTCCTCTTTCATAAGCTACTGCTTTCTGTGTTATAGTTTGTGTCTGCCTCTTCCGGGCCTCCTTCTCTGCTCTTAGCCGTCGTTGGTTTGCCTCTTTCTGCCATACTCTTAGAGAATCAAACATCGACTGTCTGCTCCTCCTAGCGAACAACTTGTCCTGCAAGAAATTCAATTTCTGCTCATCAAATGAGCCAGTAAGTGGCCACTGTAACTCAGAATTGTCCCTCGTATATTTATGCCACAATGTGCAAAACATAACAGGGCCAATACCATGTTTAACATATATTTAAAAATGTGGAGAACCCTCCGGAGGTGCAGGCTGGCTCTCTTCCAATCGGGCATCAGTAGAACAACATCGACATCCAAAACACCCCAATTTGCTAAAACAACGCATCTTAATATAAGACACATGCACTGTCCCTAACGGACAAGCAAAACACCAACAATCAACAAACTAAGACAAGATAAAATAACACATATTAGTCACGGAGCCAAACAGAAACGGTTCAGGGACCACTCCCTACAGTCCGGAGACTGTATCAAATCAAAGAAGACAGGCTCCAGCCCCAGACCTTTTCGAGCATTAGCCAAATTACCAGTTGGTCTGGCAGATTGTTCGCGGGCAGTCCCGGACCTTTCCAAGCACGGGCCAAATTTCCAGGTGGTCCGGTGAGCTGCTCGCAAACACTCTGTGTCTTTTTCAAGGGTCCGCAGACCTACCAAGTTCAAGATAAGATGGCCCGGAAACCGTACCAAGACACAGCCCGTCGACTCGTGTCATTCAAGCAAGGCAGTTCAAAAACTGCAAACAAGATAGTCCGGAGACTGCATCAAGACACAGCCCGCAGGCTCGTGTCATCCAAGAATGGCGCCATTTTTCCCAAGAATCAAATCACTCACCTGGTGCACACAGGTCGAGTCAAGCTATTCTCCACTGCTGACTCTTCGGACCAAACGGTCAACTCCAAGGTTTCGCCTTCTCAGGACCCCAGCTGGTGACCACTAGATGAGGGGGCGCCCGATCAGCTGGGCGGGGCAGCTGCGAGAACCAAGCTCGGTCTTGTGTGGGGTACCCCGATCCGCCCAACCGACCAAACGCACCCCCCGACCCTACAACCCCATTACGGGCGAGTCGGAACACCTTGCGGGGTCCCTGTTCGGGCGCCAACTGAAGGAAGTAGCCCTCTAGGGCCACTCGGGTTTTCTCACAACCACCTGCTATGCCTTCCCAAGAATGAAGAGTCGGTCAGACAGTAGAGAATACAAACTTACATGCTTTATTAGAAATGCTCTGCAGAGGAGTCCATCATGACCTGCACCCTAAGATGTCTGCCGAGGGACTGACTTCCCAACGGTCCACAGTGAGTAATCATTCTTCCCCAAAAGCCTCCAACCCCACCCACCATGGAAAACTACCGGCCGGGGCCGAACATGAACAAAGGAGGCACTGAGAGATGAGCTATCACCTGCCAGATGGGTACATGTTATCAGAAACCCAAGACCACTGCGCTGGGTCTCAGCGCCTCCTAACATGGGAGCAGAACTACACACTTAGATTGGTATGTGAGAGCTGAATTGTCTCCTCATTAGCAGGTCGGGAAACAGCCTTTGACAGGAAGAAAAAACATTAGCGAAATACAGTGTTCTGCTGAGGCAAGCATTACGGGCCATGAGGCCTAACTCGGGCACAGTCTAAGCAGCCTAATAAGGATTGCAAAAAACAAAATGGAGTCGCATTCGCCAACTGAAGCCTGCAAATTACGGGGATAACTCAGTGGGTTGCATAACGTAAATACAACTGGCATCTATTTAGCCACACATTGCTAACCCAATATAACATGAAAGGAGTACATTGCAGGGACGGGATTTTAAAACCTAACACTACCTTGCTGTAAAAGGACTAAAGAGTGGACTCCCTGCAAGCCACAGGTTAACAGAGCTCACCTGGAACATCACCACCAAGAATCCTCAACCTGGAGCACTAACAGTGGATTTGTAAGGGTTTTGTCCAAGTGGATTGTGGGAACTGAAGTCCTCAACTTTCAAGGACCATCTTGGAGCTTCCAGACCCTTGGAGTAAGTTTGAGACACTTTGGGACCCTTTGGGGAACTTCAAGAAGAAGTTCCAGAAGTTTGGAGAAGTTTAGAGCAACTTTTGGAACCTGGCTAGCCAAGCCGGCGACCCTCAACCGGTCTACCGTCCAGGCTCGTCCTGTCGAAAAGCTCCGTATTACTGACTTCCAGAGCTTTACTCGGAGTAGGCGAAATCCGAGGCCGGCGAACCCTCACCGAATCCATCCTGGTGAAAAGAATCGAGGGACCCCGCAAGAAAAAGCTCCGTAAAAGTTTCTAAGTCTGAACGAAGAAAAGGTGACCAGGAGCAAGAGCGAGAGCCAAGCCTGCCTTCAACCGTGAGCCAGCCTGGAAGCTTGGTTCGTCCTGCTGGAACGCTACAGAGGTCAGACTTCCGTAAGTTTGACCGGGAGCTCATCGCAAGGCAATCCGGCGATCCCTCACAGAATCCAGACGGGCTGAGAGCTTCGAGAGACCCCAGGAAGAAAAGCTCCAGAAAAGTTTCTAAGTCAGAAGGTAAAAACTTTGACTGAGACCTCCCGCGAGGGGTATCCGCACAGGGCTCCATCACGGTCGGCCTGAAACTTTGGCTTTGACCCAGTCTGGCGCGACCATATGTCCCAATAAGGCACTATAGATTTCTATATGGTGCTAAATCTTTAAAAATTAATATCTCCGGTTCCCTACATTGGATTTTTGTTGTTTTGGTGTCATTTTAAAGATAAAAATATTTCCTATGATTATATATATGTTGGATTTTTATTGTGCATTGTGTCCTAATTATTCACTGAATTAGTGTTTTTAAATGCTTTACATACCTGTCTTTGAAGTTAAGCCTGCCTGCTCGCAGCCAAGCTACCAAGGGTTGAGCATGGGAATAATTTTCTAAGACCTATTCTGAGCCCTAGACTGTGTTAGTGGCCTTACTGCCAGTGGCAGATATACATTTGCTCCTAGTAATAATCCACTTTCCAACACATGGCCAATGCAATGTATTAGTAGGTCAATAGTGCTGTGAGGACCTCACTAGGGAACAATGGAGCAATGTGCATATATTGAATGACCTAGAAATTATGCCAGGGACTGGACGGAGAGTAGCAAATTCGCCTTTTTTTCATGGTCACCTGAGATCTTTCCCCTTTTTCTGAACCCTCTTTTTGTCAGTACGAGAAATCTGTGTGCCAGGACAGTGCTATTTAGTGCCACCATGCATGTGTCTGGCCCTAAAATGGTATTGTTAAAATTGTAAAACGTGTAGTATCTACTGCCTGAAGCAAACTTGGCTTAAAACCAGTTTTGCAAAAACAACAGTTGATGGACAGAATGCAGAACAATGTCATACATTCACCCCAGTACAGAGATCTGGGCCTAAATCCATCGTTTTTTTGCTCACCATGCCATTCCAGTTTGAACCCAGCCATATGCAAATCAGTCTTGACCCTGTGCCTCATGGGAACAGTCCAGCCCGAACTGCCAAGCCAGGTCCTCCCTGGACTGGAAACAAGCATCCTAGGACCGGTTTCGGGGTTTCACCCCTCTTCAGCCAGGATAGCTTGATTCCAGTGGCATGGAGCGCACGGGACCCACATCTGGGCATACCCGTCCCACTCGGGGTGACAAATGCAAAAACAACAGTTGATGGACAGAATGCAGAACAATGTCATACATTCACCCCAGTACAGAGATCTGGGCCTAAATCCATCGTTTTTTTGCTCACCATGCCATTCCAGTTTGAACCCAGCCATATGCAAATCAGTCTTGACCCTGTGCCTCATGGGAACAGTCCAGCCCGAACTGCCAAGCCAGGTCCTCCCTGGACTGGAAACAAGCATCCTAGGACCGGTTTCGGGGTTTCACCCCTCTTCAGCCAGGATAGCTTGATTCCAGTGGCATGGAGAGCACGGGACCCACGTCTGGGCATACCCGTCCCACTCGGGGTGACAAATGCAAAAACAACAGTTGATGGACAGAATGCAGAACAATGTCATACATTCACCCCAGTACAGAGATCTGGGCCTAAATCCATCGTTTTTTTGCTCACCATGCCATTTCAGTTTGAACCCAGACATATGCAAATCAGTTTTGACCCTGTGCCTCATGGGAACAGTCCAGCTCTAACTGCCAAGCCAGGTCCTCCCTGGACTGGAAACAAGCATCCTAGGACCGGTTTCGGGGTTTCACCCCTCTTCAGCCAGGATAGCTTGATTCCAGTGGCATGGAGAGCACGGGACCCACGTCTGGGCATACCCGTCCCACTTGGGGTGACAAATGCAAAAACAACAGTTGATGGACAGAATGCAGAACAATGTCATACATTCACCCCAGTACAGAGATCTGGGCCTAAATCCATCGTTTTTTTGCTCACCATGCCATTCCAGTTTGAACCCAGCCATATGCAAATCAGTCTTGACCCTGTGCCTCATGGGAACAGTCCAGCCCGAACTGCCAAGCCAGGTCCTCCCTGGACTGGAAACAAGCATCCTAGGACCGGTTTTGGGGTTTCACCCCTCTTCAGCCAGGATAGCTTGATTCCAGTGGCATGGAGAGCAGACCCACGTCTGGGCATACCCGTCCCACTCGGGGTGACTAATGCAAAAACAACAGTTGATGGACAGAATGCAGAACAATGTCATACATTCACCCCAGTACAGAGATCTGGGCCTAAATCCATCATTTTTTTGCTCACCATGCCATTCCAGTTTGAACCCAGCCATATGCAAATCAGTCTTGACCCTGTGCCTCATGGGAACAGTCCAGCCCGAACTGCCAAGCCAGGTCCTCCCTGGACTGAAAACAAGCATCCTAGGACCGGTTTCGGGGTTTCACCCCTCTTCAGCCAGGATAGCTTGATTCCAGTGGCATGGAGAGCACGGGACCCACGTCTAGGAATACCCGTCCCACTCGGGGTGACAAATGCAAAAACAACAGTTGATGGACAGAATGCAGAACAATGTCATACATTCACCCCAGTACAGAGATCTGGGCCTAAATCCGTCGTTTTTTGCTCACAATGCCATTCCAGTTTGAACCCAGCCATATGCAAATCAGTCTTGACCCTGTGCCTCATGGGAACAGTCCAGCCCGAACTGCCAAGCCAGGTCCTCCCTGGACTGGAAACAAGCATCCTAGGACCGGTTTTGGGGTTTCACCCCTCTTCAGCCAGGATAGCTTGATTCCAGTGGCATGGAGAGCACGGGACCCACGTCTGGGCATACCCGTCCCACTAGGGGTGACAAATGCAAAAACAACAGTTGATGGACAGAATGCAGAACAATGTCATACATTCACCCCAGTACAGAGATCTGGGCCTAAATCCATCGTTTTTTTGCTCACCATGCCATTCCAGTTTGAACCCAGCCATATGCAAATCAGTTTTGACCCTGTGCCTCATGGGAACAGTCCAGCCCGAACTGCCAAGCCAGGTCCTCTCTGGACTGGAAACAAGCAATCCCCTTTGGTTTTGCTTAAAACCAGTTTTGCCATAAAAAAGGCATCTCCCTACCAGACCTCTGAGCCTATTATTGGCCTCCCACCTGCAGGCATTTAACAAGCAGGAATTCGCTCTCCCAGGGATGAATCTGCTGCGAGGCTCGGAGGTCCCTGATGGAATCAAAGATGTATGTACACTATTTATATGGCAAGCTATTTTGTTCTGTGCTTCTGGGGCCAACTCAGGCATCATTAGATGCATGGGATGAAGCTGTGCAGTATGTGATGGGTCACCCAACACACACCGGAATGAGACCCCTGTGAAGTAGCGACATATTGAGGGAAGTGCAAAAATTAGTGGGGTACATTAGACGGGCTGCCATTGGCATTTTCACATTGGGAGACCTGACTGGAAGGTCAAGAGGAATACGCCCTGGCTCCCTCGCAGGAGTTTCCCGATCATCAACTGAGACATGCCCTTAGGGCAAAACACATAGACTGGGAGAATCTGGAGAGTAGCAGCCCAATCGAGAATAGGATCCTGACAGAAGTGCTTCCTGAGAAGGTGGTCTCCCTCACTTGTTGCACACTTCTCAATAACAGACCGGATAATTTTACCCGATTGCTTTCTGGTTAAGAACTGGAGATGGGACATTCGGACTATGTCGAATGGGAGAGTGCCTTGATTCATCCCTACGAGGTCATGATATAAACACTTTTTAGGCTCCTCCAGTTAAAAATATTATACCAGGTATGTTAAGACTGCAGCTGTCTGATTAGGATGGGGGAAGGTGCCCACTCCCAATTGCCTGAGATGTAATGATGTTGATGGTGCCTTCTTTCCCATGCTTAAGGGTTGCCCTGTCATCAGTAGCTTCTGGTAGGAGTGAGTAGGTAACTCACAATGGTCCTGGAAGTGCTGGCCAGTGCATCCCCCAGTGTTCACTCCTAAGGATACCAGGTTATGTGGATCTACCATGCAAGCAATTTCTTTTCTGCTCTCTGGGGTCTGCGCTGGTGAAAAGGGATATCACCAAGAATTGAGGATGACCCTAGGTGCCCACCAAGCACATGTGGATTATGGGTATTATTAGAATAAAAATGTTTTTGCTGTGTTGCTCATGTATTGTTCTATGTTAAGTTAGCATTCCAGACACCATTTTATGTTTGGCCGCCATTTTGAGCTATGATCGAAACTAATTTCTTTAGCTGTGTGGGAAAAGCAGCTTTGGTAAGTTTCATGTCTCCAAGGTTGAGCCTTGCTATACAAATGAATACACTGTTCTTATTAGCGCATACCTTTCCCACTAGATAGAGGCCTGCTCCCACTGGTCTAGCGATGGGTGCAAGCAGAATGACCTTGGCTGAGAGATAGTGTGTGCCCGGTCTCAGGATCGAAACTTACCCTTCTGTACTTCTTTGTGTAGCTGCCTCCGTCTGGGCAGACTGGGCTCTGCTTGAGTGTATCTGAATAAATATACTTGGTTTGTATTCTCTACTGTCTGACCGACTCTTCATTTTGTATGGAAGGTTGAGAGGTGGTCGCGAGTGACCCTGATCGGGCCACTTCCTTTAGTTGGTGCCCAAACGGGGACTTGATCAGGCGAGTGGCCCTTCCCCTCCTGAGGACGGGTGGGGAGGTCGAGGCTCTCGTTGGGTCGGACGGGTGGACCAGTGATCCCTGCATGAGAGAGTTCCTGAACTCGCAGCTGCCCTGTCTGTCTGACCGGTCGGTGCCTCGCCCAGCGGTCATCCCGACTGGAGTCCTGAACGGCGAACCATTTGGATCTGACCGTTTGGTCCGAAGAGTCGGCAGTGGAGAATAAATTTGTTTGACCTGCATGCACCAGGTGAGTTTGTTTTGGTTCTTTGTGGATATGGTACCATTTTGGTTTGCATTTGGTACGGTCTGAAGACCAATTTTGGTTTGCATTTGGTACGGTCTGAGGACCGATTTTGGTCTGTGTTTGGTACGGTCTGAGGATCGATTTTGGGAAAAGTATTTGCAAATACTTTGCCAGGCATAAATAGTGAATATGTTTTCTTTTGAGAATGCCTAGTATAAGTAATCTGGTTTCTTTGTGCTGTCGTTGTTGTTCTAGTGATGCTTGACTAGAGGTAAGACAGCCAGCGCCTCCAGAAGGCACTCCGAATTTTGATATGTATGTGAAGCATGGCCTTGGCCCTATTATGTTTAGTACGCTGTGACACAAATATACGAGGGACAATGCCGAATTGCAGTGGCCTTTGACGTGCACTTTTGAGGAGCAAAAGATCGAGTATTTGCAAGAACAGTTGTTCAGGAAAAGATGCAGACAGTCCATGTTTGATTCCCTTAGAATGTGGCAAAAAGGAAGATAAACAAAGGCGAATGAAAGCAGAGAAAGAGGCCCGGAAAGGGAGAATGCAGACTTTGACTCAGAAGGCCGTAGCATATGACAAGGAAAAGCAAGAGAAGGGTATTGAATGTGAAGATAGAAGGTTTCGATTACAGGTTGATAAATACTATGTGGCCCAAGAAGAAAAAGATACTTTTGTGGAAGAATTGTTAGATACTCGACCCCCACCTCCATATGCCCCACAGGGGATATATCCTGCTCCTCCCTCCCAGTCCCAACAATCCCGTTCCTTCTGTCTCTGCTGTTTCTGCTTCTATTACTGTTGATTGGCCTGCTTTGGCCATGGCACCTCCTGTCCTTTCTTTGTCCTCGCTGTCTGTGGCGACTATGACTGTTAGTACTCCTGCCACATGTATTGCTTCAGCTTCTCTTTCGCCAGCTCTTCCACCTGCGATGCAGCCAACAGCGACATTAGTGCCTGTTACTTCCGTTGCTACACCCGCTGTGTTTTTTCATCCCTCGACAGTATTGAGTAGTGGGACGCCAACACGTGGATTTGAGGATAGAGACTGGACGAAGTTTAGGGAACGTATGGGGCCGTTCATATGATTTTATGTGGGAGATGGAGAGAAAAGAGTAATAGCTAACAGAGAAGCGGCACGTTTTCAGGAGCAATGGGCTTACACTCTGTGGAAACGGAGTGAAGTTTTGTCTCTTAAGACTCAGTTACCTGACCCTAGGAAAAATTCTACTGCTTATTATAAAGAACTGACTGAAGCTGCCTCTTCTACAGTGATGACACTTGCTGATACTGAAATGTTCTTTGGCTTGCTAGTTCCGGTGGATATTTGGCGTACATATTCAGGATCATGTTGCAGAATTGGGTGGTACATGGGATCAAATTAAATTATGGGATCAGGAACGGAAGCCAGGTGATAAGCTTAGACAAGAGATACTTGCTTTGCCCGGCCGTATCATTACATATATGCATTCTCTTATCCCTCTGAGAAAAGTCGATAGGGACAAGTTATCAGCTTGCCGTCAAAAGAAAGATGAAAGTGTGTCTGATTTTTTACTCGGTTTGAAGGTGTGTTTCTAGACTATAGTGGTCAGGATTTGTCGATTGAAGGTGGCGTTCGATTGTTTGTTTCCAATTTACTTCCTGAGATTGCGACCTGATTATAGGCTTCCGAGAGCACCTGGTCTACATCTTCCCCTTCTGTTATTTTGAATATGGTGCAGTATTATGAACACAGGGAAAATGAGGATAAGGAGAGGACGGAGAAGAAGCACAAGGATTTGAAGATGAAAGTGTTGTTGCAGCAGGCTTCTACGGGGAATGGTAGAGGACGTGGTGGTTCGACCCGACAGCTTTCACGCACTTGCAGGTCTACAAATACCAGGCCTTTAGGGCCGAATCAGTGTGCGTATTGTAAAGAGGAGGGACGCTGGCATAGCGAGTGTCCGGTGCATTTGCAGAAGGTGGCGGTCACGAGAGGATGAGGTTCTCGTGGGCGAGGTCGTGGATCTGGTGGCCAGGACAGGGCTCAGAATGCTGTGGCCCCGCAGGGTGGTTCTGATAAAAATTATTTTGACGACCCTTGGGGAGCACAGTATTATCATGATGATTATGATACGGATGAGGTGACAGGGATGTCTTACAGCTAGCACAGCCAGGGACAGAGTGAGGGACCAGTTCCGATACCTATAGATCAACGTGGTCCGTATGTTAGTGCGGATGTGCATGATTCGGCTAAGGAGTTTTTGGTGGATACAGGTGCGACGAATAGTTCTATTTCTCGTTCCTTGGTCCCTGGGGCGGCTCTGTCTGGCCATAATAATGTTTCGGTAGGTTTTTCTGGTGTACCGGTTGTGAGCCCCATTTCAAAACATCTTGCGTTGACTATTGGTCCTTTCACCATGGATTCGCCATTCTTGTTGACATCTAATTGTGGGGAGAATATGATGGGTTTGGATTTGTTAAGGAAAATGCATGCTACGATTTATTGTTCCCCAGCAGGTGTCTATATAACAATGGGTCCCGACGTGGTGTGCGCTAAGTAGTGTCTGTCTAAAGATGCGCCCCTCCCCTTTGAATTTAAAGATGTGCCACCCACTCTGTGGGCAACAGGCAACACAGATATCGCCTGTTTCGATGCGTGTCAAGGATGGTGCTATTTTACATCGTATCCCTCAATATAAAATACCGCAGGCAGGAGAGCGAGCCTTATTGCAAATTGTACAGGTTTTGATTGAAAATGGGGTGGTTGAGAAGACGACTGCTAATATTTGTAATAGCCCTATTCTTCCTATTCTCAAACGGACACCTTCGGGTTCCTCTGATGACAATGCAGATGTTTATCGCTTTGTGATTGATTTGCGTGAAGTTAATAAAACAGTGATTCCCCAGTTTCTGGTGGTTCCTGACATCACCACTCTTTTGACAATGCTTCCTTCTTCTGCTATATTCTTTTCTGTCATTGATTTGAAAAAAAGCTTTCTTCAGCATTCCCATTCATCCTGACAGCAGGTATCTGTTTGGGTTCACCCTAGCTGGTAGAAGCTTTAGATTCTGTCGCGCTACTCAAGGCTATACGGAGAGTCCAAGTATCTATAGTCAGGCATTGAAAGGTCAGCTGGATTCCTTGTCGCTCCCTACAGGTCATGTATTGCTTCAGTATGTCGATGACTTGCTCATCGCCTCGGATACAGAACAAGGTTGCAAGGACAGTACGGTTAAATTGTTGTTACATTTAGCTCAACATGGCCATAAAGTATCCCTTTCCAAATTTCAGTATTGTCGACAGGAGGTCACCTACTTAGGTCACCTACTGTCGAAGGAGGAGTAGGAGATTGACCCCTGAGCGCATCAGTACCATTGCTAAAATGCCCATTCCGCAAACTCAGAAAGATGTGCGTGCTTTCATAGGTATCACTTCCTATTGCAGGCAGTGGATACCTAGCTATTTGCTGTTAATCAAACCCCTGCTTGCTTTAACACTAAAAGATGTGCATGAACCCCTGCCTTGGACGCCTGAATGTAAGCAGTCTTTTGAGCAATTAAAAACTGCGCTTTGCACGGCTCCAGTGCTTGGTACCCCTAACTATGCTAAATGCTCTGTATTGTATGTCCATGAGATGGGTGGTTGCACGCTTTCTGTTTTAACACAAACATTTGGAGATAAGCAACGACTGTGTGCTTATTTCTCTGCCGGGCTTGACCCTGTCACACGAGCCCTCCCGAGCTGTCAAAGAGCGGTCGCGGCCATGGCTGTCTCGATAAGACAATTGGCTGGACTCGTACTTGATACTGACCTCACAGTCATGGTACCCCATGCTGTGGATACCCTTTTGAATAAGCCAAAGACACAGCACCTCACCACTGCACGTCTGACAGGTTATGAGCTAACCCTGTTTGCCAAACATATTACGATTAAACGATGTGCCATTCTGAACACAGCCACGTTACTTCCCCTCCCTTCTGAGAATGATGAGCTTCCGGACGGAAGAAGAGATGAAAGGACGGGTAGACTTGACTGATGTTCCCTTATCTGATCCTCAAGGGGAACAATATGTCAATGGCTCTAGTTTTGAATTACCAGAGGGCATTACAACTGCTGCGCATGCTATTACTACACTGCATAAGGTAGTTGAGACATCACAAGTTCCCAATCAATAGGCCTAAGCTGCAGAGCTTGTTCCCTTAATGCGAGCTCAGTACGCCTTTGGAGTCGCAGGCACCTTAGATGGAGGCTTTTGTCTGCTTTGACACGCCCTCAGAAATTGGCAATAGTAAAAGTGTACACCTATCGGAAAGTTACTGATGATGTAGGTAAAGGGAACGTTCAGACAGCTAAGGAAAAGCCCAGACTAAAATGGAAAGAATGTTTATAGCGGGTCCCGCTAGGTGGGTCCCTGACGTCACCATGTTTGAGGACATGCTCAAAAATGTGGAGGAGATACAAAGTGAGGCCACATTGGAGGAATTAGCAATGTGGCAAGAAAGTACAGCACAATTGAACGATGAGGGATGATAGATTGATGAGTCAGGGAAGAAGAGATGGATGTTGCCAAATGCATATGTTCTTTCTGTAGTCACGATGGCTCATGGCCCAGCCCATATTAGTGCCCAGGGTATTTGCAAGTTGTTAGACGCCGTATGGCAGAATGATATTGTTTCAAAACCAGCTGTACATTTAGTGAAGTACAGTAAGTTGTGCATGATGTATAATGTTGGGAAGGGTACCCCTACACCACGCCGTGATGTTGTGCCACCCACTCCCCCTTTTTGAGGTCAATGGCCAAATGCTTTATCATTAGCTCTCTTGTTGACAAGAACAACAGTAATATGCATTGTTAATAGACTACATTTGTCAGTTTACTGAAAATTTGTGTTCTATTCACCAACAGGTCGGTGAGTCCCTGCCCGTAACACAAAAGGGACCCGGACACGGAGTTGAGGATACCGAGTGCAAGATGGTGCCCCAGTTTGTCTCCTTAAATGCTGAAAGCAGCCATCTCACTGGAGATTGGGGGCTATCCAGGAGCCCCCTTTTGGTTGACGCCTCTGTGCCTGGAGTCACAAGGTATAATTTGCGTCCTTGGCTGAGGAATAGTGCACCAAAGGAGAAGTCAGATTAGTTAGGGATGGACTGTATAAGTTAGGGTGTACTTTGCTATAGTACCAACGGTGTTAGTTCAGGGTGTCGTGGATTGGTGCACTGTTCTGACATTGGACAGGATAAATGGAACGTGCTCCCTAGGAAGGGGGTACACAGAGCAAGCTCCACCGCCGGTGCTCAAGAGCCCCAACGTTGATGAACAATAGAATCCTGTACCAGTGACGCTCTGACGGACACTGGGAACACTGACCTTTGCTATCGTTTTGTTGCATTTATTTCCTTGCTCCATAATGCATCCTTTTGGTTGGCCTATTGATGAGGAGGAACAGCCATTTGCACCACCGCGTCTAGCGCGGGGTTGGTCCACACAGAGTAAAATAGTTTTCATATTAATAGTTGTGATTGCATTAATAGCAATACTTGGAATATCCTGGTTCTTAGAGAAGAAATTCCCTGTACATTCCTTGGTTGGTACCACTCCCACTCCCCCGAGCATGTTTTTGTTACTCTGGCCCCACACAAATCAGAGCATAGGTTGTCATACACAGACAATGTATTTATACAAATGTTGCCCACTGTAAAGAACACATGCCTGATTTCGAATGGAAGTGGCACCTTTTTGGCTTTAGTTGATGGTATTATCATTATGAATGAAATAAAATGAAAAAGACACTCATATAGCGCATGGCTACCCAGGGGCCTCCCAGCGCTGGGCTTGACTAGTGACCACTGACAGAGATACTTAGGGAAACAACAGTGTTTTCAGTTGCTTTCGGAAGGCAGGGTGGCTAGGTTCCCTGCGTAAATGAAGTGGCAGTGCATTCCAGAGTTTGGCCGCATTATGAGAGAAAAACCGGCCGCCACTTCTGGCCCTCTTAATCCTTGAGACTTCAACCAAGTGAAGGTCATCCGAGCGCAATTTCCTGTTAGCCTTGTAGTGGCGAAACATAGTCGAATTTATGGGAGGCCCGTTCCCCTGCAAAGACTTGTGGACGACACAGAGGGCCTTAAAACGAATTCTTTCCTTCACTGGGAGCCAATGAATGTTGTCTCTGTATACACTGTCTTCCAGCTTGTTGCACTTATTGTGTCAATGTTCTCACCCCAAACAGACAATATCAGTTCATGATCCTAATACTGCCATTATGTTACTAACAGTATATTGACCACATGATGCAGATTAACAATTTCTCACAGTACTGTTGCTTATCCTTGCAAAATGCTATACGACTCTTGATACTAACATAAAATAGTTAGCTTCAGCTAAAAGGAGGGTCTGTTTGAATAAAAATGTTTTCGCTGTGTTGCTCATGTATTGTTCTATATTAAGTTAGCATTCGCGACACCATTTTATGTTTGGCTGCCATTTTGAGTTATGATCGAAACTAATTTCTTTAGCTGTCTGCGAAAAGCAGCTTTGGTAAGTTTCACGTCTCCAAGGTTGAGCCTTGCTATACTAATGAATACACTGTTCTTATTAGCGCATACCTTTCCCACTAGATAGAGGCCTGCTCCCACTGGTCTAGCGATGGGCGCAGGCAGAATGACCTTGGCTGAGAGATAGTGTGTGCCCGGTCTCAGGATCGAAACTTATCCTTCTGTATTTCTTTGTGTAGCTGCCTCCGTCTGGAAATTTCCAGTCTGGGCGTGTCTTCGTTGGTTTTGAATTGTACATAATGTACCTCCATGTTTGCTGAAGCCAGTCCCTCTGCACCAATCCTAAGAGGCTGGGCAGACTGGGCTCCACACCAGTGTATATGAATAAATATACTTGGTTTGTATTCTCTATTGTCTGACAGACTCTTCATTTGGTATGGAAGGCTGAGAGGTGGTCGCCAGTGACCCGGGTGACCCTAATCGGGCCACTTCCTTCAGTATGATGCATTGCATGGAAGTGGAACGTCTGGTGTATAAAGCCAGGGGATGCCTGGGGAAGTATGGAAAGATTTGTCTGGGTGTATATCCTACTATGGACTTGAAAGTGGTGGTGAAGCGGCAACGGGGTTCCCCTCCTCCCGCTAAGTGAGATTGGACTTGCATGCGGGAGAGACTGGCAGTGCGCAAGGGGAGGCGGGATCGGCCCCTGATTGAATGGAAGTCTGACGCCCATCCCATGTTAACTTCTTGTAGGATTAAAGGGTTGTGTTTCTACTGCACTTTGTATGTTACAAATTTTTTAACTTTTTTAAAGTGTTATTCCCGCTATTTTAGAGATGTATAAGATAAGAATAATAATTTTTTTGGCTTATAAAGAATTTCATGATATATTGTAATACTATGGGACTGGAAATCTGTATATATTATTTTAACATATTGTGGATCTCGGATGAGGTCTATATCAATCAATAAATTTAATTTCATTTCATTACTACACTTGTGTGATGCACTGGAAATGTCCTGTATGACCCAGTGGTATATTGTGTTGTCAATGATGGATAGTTGTGACATGTTATCCACAGAAAACAATGATTTTTTTGGGTGATTTTTTAAACTGTTTTACCACTCATCCCATCCAGAGCTGGAATACACGTCCTTGACTGATAGAGTTAATGCCTCTGGCTCAGTACTAAAGCCTGCCTCTGAGCCTGGAAAGAGCAGATGGGTGTTTATGCTGACCATGTAAGAGAAATTAGCTATTGGTAGAGGACAGCAACAACTGGCAGAAAAAAGGAAAGCCTTAGAACTACCTCTTTTGACTTGAAGATGCCTGGGAAGGCTTTTCCTATTCATTCGCTGGACCCTCCCAGATAGCCAGGTCACAGTAGGGGAGAGAACCAGTTTTGACCTTGGCAGATGGGAGGAGAGCTCATATAAATAGAAGAGTGGCTAACGAGCTGAAAACAGACCTGCCTGAAGGCAGATGAGCTCTGCCATCCTAAAATGGAGACTCCGGGATATTTTTACAGGAAAACAAATAGGAAGTGCTGCAAAAAGAGCTGGGGACTAATACTTAGGTTTGGGTGGTAGGATTTCTCCAGTCAGTGGCTAGTGCATAGGATTAGTGGTTGGGTGATAAATTACCCTCCGTCGGGGGTGTTGGCGAAGTTTTGGCCACTCCTTGTTACACATGTAACGCAGAGTTACGGCCAAATTCCGCCAACTGCCGAGTGGTGGAGTTTTTATTGCACGCTGCTCCCCAATGGTAAGTTGGCGAGTGCGAGCGAGAATTGGCTTCCCCTAGCATGATAGGAGGGCACCTGGCAAGATTTTCCCGTTTGTGGTGAGAAAGCTGCTGCTCGAGTCGAAAATCTACTTTAGTGGCAGCAAAACGAACTCAAGCAGCAGCCCCTCTGGCGCACTGTGTGGTGCGGCTTGCGGTGATTTTTCAGTGCGGAACAAGCTCCTGGTGCTAAAAATCAGCACGAGGAGCGCAACATGCTAATTTCCACCCCTTTCGCAGAACTCCACGAAATTTCGCTGAGTCTTCATGTAACTCCATGGAATTCCGCTGAGTGAAACTCTGTGAGTTCCACCCACCCCTACATAGGATAAATCTGGCGCCTCACCCACCACTGCCTCAGACAATGCCTGGACTCGGGAAGACTCCACCTGACAAAGAAAGCCCTGCAGGAAGTACACTACTGACTCCTACTGAAAACAGAACTCACTCAAGAATTCCAGAACTGCTGAATCCTGTTGGAACCCAGGGACTGGAACTGCTCCACAAGGGTCTAGTGGTTGGCTTCTTTTCATTTGCCTGTGTCAGTGTTGCAAAAAGCAGAAAGAATCTTGACCTTAAGAGGGCCTAGATGACTACTGAGGACTGGACACTAGAGGAATCCTGGCTGGAGAGAGACCTGGTGCCCTGCCCTGAGAAGCTACAGACTGCAGGACTGAGCAAGAGGGACTGTTTCAGAACTTTGAAAAAAGTGGGACATACTAATATTTCCACCTCCCGAGGACCAGAACAAGGTGCTGATGCTGGCCCAGGGAAGTTGCACTCATGACGGGCAAGAAAATTAGGTTTGTCCCATGTTGAGCCTTTTGCCTCGCTGAAAACTGTTTGAGCAGGACCTTGTGTCGGAAGAATCTGACTACTTGGAGCACAGCCTCATCCTTGTGGATAACTTTGACTCCAAATTCAGAGACTAAGCCTAAAGATAAAAACTGTGACTTGGATGACCTGCTTGGGGTATTTGAACTCTGTCCTACATTTTTCAATAATCCACACCACAACAGATCACTTTAGTCCAACAACACCCATCTCTGCAAATTGTTCTGGGTACTGCTGCAGTTTCTTTTGTGCATTACTTCTCTTTCCAATGTTTTGTCTGGTAAATAAATAAATAAAAAGAAGAGCTTATTGACACCCTAAAGCATATGTTGGACATTGATTCTGATTGCTGTTCCTGTTTGGATAAAGGATGTTTGAGTTACATGTTCTTTGACTGTTTTTTGGCTGTGTTGTTTAGATTTCAGCCACTCAAGCTCAGTGCCACTCAAATGTCCATTCTTGGCACTGAGAAACTCAGGTCGGGGGGCATATATACCATATCAAACTTGACACATTTCAATATTTTTGTCTGATAATTTACTGGCTATACTAAACACGGATTATAAAATACCAGAGACTTTAAAAAAACTTCCAAAGATAATTGGTTCCTTCAAAAAATATTGGAAATGTACAAGTGCAATCATAGTGTTTGGGGTCATAGTTCCAGCCCACAAGGTGATAGAACCTAATATTTGTGTTACCTATTATTTTCCATATAGCTTTAATTGGCCACTGTGTTATACAATATCCTCAATCACCTCCTTGAGTAAGACTTCAATGCTAGTGTGGAGAATCAAGTGTGTAAAGGCAGTAACTTGGTTATCCCAGTGGACTGGAATAGAGCCATAGGTCCTGAGACACCAATAGCAAACAGCAAAGGCCAACACAGATGATCCTCAGAATTCACAGAAAAGGCCTCACACCCACTTATGTATTATTGCATTGAGGTGTTGTAAGTCAACTGTAACATTCCTATAAATATTTGGTTTTCAAGGGATACATAGATCATAGAAATTTTACAACATCAGACCTACGTTGCATAAGGACTTATAATAACAGCCATGAGAGAAATTTCGGCAATTAAAAAAAAATAAGATGGGAGAAAGACATGTCTCAAATGCATTTGCTTAAGTTTCATGATGCAAGCACTAAGATAGAAGATCAATAGTAATTATGCCACTCGCAAAGGCACATGCACTAACTAAGCAACCCCATCTAAATAACAAGCATTGGTAAAGTCAGTAGGTCTAGAAAAGCATGCTCAACTTTACTTAAACTACTTGTGCTATGTCCCTTTCACTGTGTAACTTACTGCATGGCACCAAAAGCTTTGGAAATAAAAAATAGGGCACATATTTAGAAGGGACAGAAAAAGTCATGCTGCATAGACAATGTAGAAATAGTCTATGTGGATTTGCGCATGACAATGCTTGTTTGTTTTTCTGCTCACTGTCCCACAGAACTCAGGCGGTACCTCAGTAGCGAGCCCCAACAAGGTACTAACTGATTTGTGTTACTTGTGTTTCTGTTAAGAGAGCAAACAGCTTAGATTCTCAGACTGTATTGGTGGAGGAACAAGGCTGATTTGCATATGGTTGGGTCCTGTCGGGAGTGGCTCAGTGAACAAAAACAATGAACAGCAATGTGACCATGAGAAATCACCAGTGACTAAGATTGTCAAGCATTCAACTCATCACTGTTTTACATTTTTCCATTGATTACAACTGTGATCATTGTTTTTATCCCTGCTTTTCTGCACACTTCTGCTGTGGTGGTTGTACCTGCTGTGGTGGCAGCTGTTGTACCTGTATCAACATACAATGAATATTAATGTGGTGAGGTTTTGCTTGAGTTAAAAGCACTTTGCTAACTATATAAATTTGGTGCTCTGCTGTGTGAAGGCTCTATCACCATTTTGCCAATACATAGCCTTAGCACTTTAGCACTGTGCATCAGAGGTTGTCAAGGTTCTCTGCAATCTCTTTCTACGAAAGGCCAACTAGAGCTGGAATTGGAAAGGTATGGTGTAGTTGGTTTTGATTGGAGGACAGTGCTGTTAGGCCTCCGAGGATGGCTCATTATGGTATATCGGAAGTGTGTTGAGGGCATGGGACAAATTCTGGTGGCTGTGTACTGGACAGTGGTGTGGTAGATCTAGGATTTGAGTGGCATATGTATGATAGCCATAGTTCCTGTGTGAATCGAATTATCAGTGTGTCACTGTTATTTTGAAAATAAAATCATCGTAAAAAAAACAAAGCAACTTTTAAAAAGTCCCACAAATGCCATATTTCTTCCTCTTTCGGGACACGCCCCTCCTAATCACCCCATGGGCAGAAAACGTCTCTGCTGGCGTTTCACATAATTGTCCAGCCGGCACTTGGCAGAGGAGAGGAAACAAAAGCCCCTTTATGGAAATTTACGTTAGAATTCTAGAAGATTTTCTACGTACAATCGACCCAGAAGCACCACTGTACTTCAATGAGGTTCCTAATCGAGATTCACTCAGATGAATGTTCAACAGATATTGTTCTGCAGTGAACTCCTTTGGAAATTCATTGTTACACCTCCTTAAGGTTAGCAGACTATCTTTTTTCTGTTGCTATGTGGAGATTTCGGATAGTTGCACTAGTGAGAAAGTTGAATAGGATTCATCATTACAGCTTCTGAGGATAAGTGTTGGCTTGTAGGCAGATTTTAAGCGTTGCTATGGTTCATAAACATAGCTCCACACAGGACCCGGAGAAATCCTGGTTCTCTGTGGAGGCTTCTGAGAAAATGTGTAATTGGTGTTGTTGTGTAGCAGACTCCTTCGGAGATGCATTGCTATGGACACAACACTGGGGTAATGAAGCACTGCAATGCTACGGTGAGGCTTTTGAAAGTTAAATTGGTGTTGCTGTGTAGTGGACTAGTGCTACGTTTTGGTTTCTGATAGATTGGTTTGGTGACTTTTTAGTTGCTGTTGCTGTGGTAGGCTCCCTAGGAGATGCGTTGAAACAGCTGATGTACAATGTTACCCTGAGAAATTGCAGAACTACCTGGAGGTTTATAAAAGCTTCTTTTGAAGATACCTCTGTCTATACAAGCTCCATGGAGTGAAATGAATCCACAGTGGTACGCGTCCTTCAAAAGATTTTTGCAGGCCTAGGTTTCTAGATGGTACTTTGCTGAAAGTGAAGAGTGTCCAAGGAGTCAAGTCTGCCTAAAATATCCCGTGGTCAAGAACATTAGCTATTGGTCAGCGACTTCTGGGTTAGGTGGCGGGGTCTCCTCCACTCATGCAGGTGGCACATTGTGGGTGTGCTCCAAGGATAGATCCTTTGCGACACTCAGCTCCTTGGTCAACAGCTTTATCTTGGCTTGAAGGCGCTCCTTCTCCTCTTTGAGCTGGGTGACCCGCTGCAGGGTGTCCTAGGCCTTCTGCTTGCTCCTTAAACATTTTTTCTTCATGGCCATGTTGCTGCACTCATACCGCTGGTGATTCTCGTAGCTGGCCTTGTCAAATTGGGCACCTTTCTTGCTAAGTGCGGGGGACTTTCTACCACCACTGTCCCCTCCACTGCTACTGCTGCTGCAACCACCACCCCATCCCGCCAGGACTGCCAGGCACAAGCTGAGGGGCCTGTTGGACCAGGCCGGGGAGACTGAGCAGGATACCCAGCCTATTCTGTACAGGGGCTCCGTGGGCTGGCGTTGCCTTGCTCATCGGAGCCATCTCTCCTGCCCCCAATTATGGCAGTCCGGGCCTCCTGGGAAACAGGATTGATTTCAGTGGGCTAGACACCCTTTATATGTTGTATTTAGCCTGCGGGGCGAGATCCCAGTCCGGGTCTCTGGTACTCGTCCCATGGAGAGGAGGTAACCGGTCTGTGCCTCTGCACTGTCTTGGTCAGTGCAGAGTGATAGCCATAGTTAACTGCTAAGCCGGTGCTGTGTTGCATACATGTGAGATATATATATTTATATTTAAAGATTTGTAAAGCACACAGCTACCCAACAGGGTTTCCCAGCGCTAAGCGGACAATGCACAAGCCAAGGTTGCAAATAATAGTACAGAGAGGATTATACGTGGTTGCAAAGGAAGGTCTTCAGTTTCTTGCGGAAGGCCAGAAGTGATTGACACATCCTAAGTTCCAGAGGAAGAGAATTCCACAGTTTGGGGCCAAGGTAAGAGAACGAGCGGCCTCTCATACGAGTGAGCCGGACTCTGGGAACAGAAAATAGAGAAAGGCTGGCTGATCTCAGCTGTCGAGTGGGCATGTAGGGATTCGCCAGGCTTTGTATGTAGGGGGGTGCCAAACCATGTTTAGCCCGGAACAAGTAGCATAAAGCCTTAAACTTGACATGTTTGTTCATCTTAAGCCAGTGGAGTTGATGGAGCAAAGGTGAGACTGATGCGTGTCGAGGCAACCGAAAAAGGAGACGGGCAGCCGCATTTTGTATGATCTGAAGGCGGTGGACGGAGGCTTTATCAGCACCCAGGTACAATAAATTGCCATAGTCAAGCCTGGAAATAACAAGTCCTATTGGTAGGCTATCATGTGGAAGATAAACAAGGTAAGGATAGCCCATTGTGGGGCAACACAGTTTAAACACATTGCAGAACGTTTGCAACAACAGTGCAGCAGTGGACTCATGTGAGATGTTCTCTTCCATAGGTGCTGTTTGTTGCTGGGCTGTCCCATGGGAAAAACATAAAGAGAGGCAACATAGAATTAAAGTTAACAGCTACATGGATTCTAACACAATCATTTAATTAGGACCAAAATATTACATACATGTTGTTTAATTAAATGCTGCTTCAATGCTTCTTGCTACTTACCACCCACCTTTTCATATGAAGAAAGGATGGATGATGAATGTCGTGTGTATCCAATTGTTACTGTTAGCCTCAACTGCAGGTTTCCAAAAGTTCACTGTTTGAATTGAGTCTGTGACACTTCTGGTGTGCAGCAACAAGATGTAATGAAACAGTCAAAAGGCTCTAGTATGTTTCTCCTCTTTGAAAAGGCATTCATTAGTGATCCTCAAGGACTCAGATTGGGATCAATATTTAATGTTTCCATACCCCAAACGACAAAGCAAGGGAAAGGAATGGAAAAGTATAGATGGCTTTGAGGCACAATTATGTTGATGGAGTTACAGGTGAAACAGCAGGGTAGATGGGAAGGGGATGTTGGGTAGGGAGAAAAAAACTCTTCCATAGTGAATGGTAAGACAGGAGGAAAGCATTACCTAGAAGGGAAAGATGCAGGAAGCATTAGGGTGGACACCAGGGTTGAAGTCCTTGATAGCCACTTGAACTTTTAGTGCACAAAAACCTTTGCGGACAGTGTCGGAAGTGATGGGGTCCAGAGGGGTAGGATAGATGTAGCAGAATTAAGCTGTTTCATTGCCTCTTTATTTTGGCTCCATTTTCAAATTCCTGGTGTCTAGTGAGTTTGCTGCCACCCTCCCCAGGATACATTCAGGGCAAACCCCCTCTCTACCTCACGGGGGACTGAAAGACTGGGCTGCCTCTTTTGGGGTGGTGTTATAGTCCAGATGCCAGGGTAGGCATCCACATCCTTTTTCGTATGCTGTTTTGAAATCCATGGTGCCTAGTGCGCTTTCTGCCCCTTCAGGGGGAAATTGGGAGCAAACATCTCAATCTTTCCCCTGGGTGGCAGATCAACTATTATGGCCTCTTTGGGGTGGAGGCATGGCCCGACACATGGTAGGCCACCGCTTTTTATTTTTTTTATTTACCCCTAATGCCTAGTATCCTTTCTTTTGTCTTTGGGGTAGATTTGGGGCAAATCCCCCAATCTGCCCCCTGGGAGGCACAAAGACTGTTATGCCCTTTTTGGGGTGGGGGCATGACTCTGCGCATGGTGGTTTGCTCCCACCTCCTTGTTTTTTTTGTGCTTTAGTTTTCTGTGGTGTCTGGGGAACTTTCAACACCAACAGGGGTCAGACTGGGGGCTAGATCTTAGGGGCAGAAAGAGTTTTGTGTCCTAATTTTTGCATGGGAATATGCCCTGCCCATGGTGGACTTCCCTCACCCCTTTGTTTTTTTCTAATAACCCCTGGTGTCTGGTGAACTTTTATGGGAAAACCCTTTGTAAGGAAGCAGGCTTTTTGCAGGCACTCCCCAAATTGTGCCCCATTTGCACTACTAGCAGCTGGTTTTTTGACTCTGAGAGTGGACTGAGGCCTGTTAATCAGACCTCTGTACCGGTGAGCTTACCTTTTACAAGTGTATGTGGAATTGGCTACCACAATTTGGCAAGCACTGACTTACTCATAAGTCCCTAGTATATGGTACTCTGGGTACTAAGGACATGTAAGGCAGAGTGTCCACCTAGGGCTGCAGCACTGTTTGTGCCACCCTATGTGTGACAAAGTACAAATGGGCTCCTAGCCTGCCGAAGCAAACAGGAATTGCAGTTGTCACACTGCCAGTTCGACTTTGCCATTACCATGAATGGCAAAGCCACCACTTCCCTTAATAATAGCTGTAAGTAACCCCTAAGGAAGGCCTATAGAGCCCCAAGGCAGGAAGCTGTATATTATTAAGTAGGACATGTAGTTTATATGTGTCTTAACAGCAAAACCCCTAAATTTGTGGTTTTGCTGTGAAAAGGTTAGTAGCCCCATTGGCTAAAACAAGGTTACAGGCTGGTAGCCCAGCCTAGCTAACTTCTGAATGGAACTACCTAACTGGCTACTGTAAGGCATCAAACTAATAGTGGCATTAGACATGACCTGAAGTCCAGGTCTAATTTACTGTCACTATTAAAGTAAAGCAATTTTTAGAAAGTTGCCACTTTTTGTCCCTGCTGGCCAGTGGCTTCACACAGGCACTGGCCCACAGACAGCTTTCTGCCCGCCTGGGAAGTCATGTTAATGATTCCCAGGCTTGAAACAAAAGCAGCCTGCAGCAGTGAGAGGTGTCACCTCCCCCTAGCAGGAAGCCACTCGGGTGTTAAGCCCAAAAGGTGAGCTATAAAGGCAAAGCCACCTTTGGTGGGCAAATGGCAATAACACTCTTGAGGGGCTGTCATTTGTTCATGTAGACAGGCTGGAGACAGGGCCAAACAGTGAAGACCAGTGCCCAAACTGGTTTTCCTGTGGACGTGTAGCCCTAAGGTAGCCGCACATTTAGGTCTGGCTACCAAGCACCTCGAAGATGAGGGAAGGTTCAGGTATCTTGGGAGTGGCTAGAATAGTGCACTCCGGGATTGTCAGATGCCACACCTCACTGCAAATTTGTCACAAAGTAGGAAGGGACCTGGTTGCCCATTAGCTAGTGGCCACATTGTCCCCTTGGGTCACTTTTACAGGATAAATTTAGCACCCCAGCACCCTAAATCTTAGATCACGCTGGATTTGAAAAGAGGACTGAAGGAGGCCAGCAATGAACTGCACAAAGCGAGGCTGCAATCTTTGCTGAACTACACCTGCTGCACTTTTTGCCTAGCAAAGTTAGGACTGTGCCTGTGGCTCCTGGCTCGGGGAAAAGTCATTTCCCAGCCCCTCCTAGACTGAAGCAGTGACACAAAGAGTCAGTTGGCTAGCCCCCTGACACAGCACCAGGAACAGTAAAGCTGATGATGCCCAAACTGGCAAAGTGCTAACTACCGGAGAAGATTCACTGCTAGCTGCCGCTGGGTGCCCCAAGAGGCCGATCCTTTATGGCCAAAAGTTGCCCCAGAGGCAGCCAGACCCGGGAGTGCTGCCAGAGTTCAGATTGGTTGCTCAAGCGGGACACTAGACCCCACTAAAGGATTTTGCTGAAACCACTGTGCTCGGAGACCAGTAGCCCAGCAGCAGCTGGCTTTCTACTGTCTTTAAGAGGACTTTCTGGGACCCCCTACTTCTTCGGCCAAAGTCACCCCACATCACTTGTGGACCGAGGAATCACCACAAAGGTACCCCAGTCAACTGCATCATAACCGGAGCATCATTGAGCATCTTTTTATCCTGTATCCCCAACATCAAGACCACTCCATTGTCATCTATGGTGGTCATCCTTAAAGCCTGGAACTGAACTGGAAAATGCTCTAGTGGCCAGGTAACTGTCCACCTTTACCCCACTGTCCCCCTAGACCTTCCTCCTGTCAAATTTAGTCTCCCAAGCTGGGCTGGAGTAGCCAACTAACTGTTTCAAACTTTTGAAAAGTTTACAAAGTTTTTGTTGACCAATGCGTGTTTGTGGTTGAATTAAAAAGTGACAAAACATTTAAAAATCTGTATCTCCGAAACCCTCTGGTGGATTTTGCTCATCAAGGTCTCTAAAAATTCACAAAAATCTACTCTACTTTTAGAAGTTGGTTTTGTGTTTTTTTCATGTAGTCTGGCTTTCTAATTTTGTTGTTTGGTACTGTTAAATGCTTTACACTAAGTTCCTTTGTCTAAGAGTTGCTGCTTGAAGAAACAGATACCCAGGGTCGAGGTTAAGATTTTAAAAACGAGCCTGACTGAACCCAATAAATGTTTTGCAAGTGTATTCCAGGGAAAGGCTACCTAGCCATACCATATAATACAGCCAGATCCTTACATTGGTGCCTAACAGTGGGATTCAGAAGTTGTGTTTAGTTTTCCCAGACAATTAATAAGTTAGCAACCACTGAAAGAAACTGCTGTATCGACCTTGAGTAAAATGTTTTTAAAGTTGCAAAGTTTTGTAGACCCTAAGGACTGTCTTTCCAAGGCTAAGAAGTCAATAACCAGTCTTACAAAAGTGGAGAAAGGTTTTGCAAAGTCTTCAAGGATGGAGAACAGGGACATTGACTCGGCCACCCTACCCACCCTAAATATAAAGGAGTTGAGCGTGTTGTTCAGGAGCAGAAAACTAGTCCAGGGATAACTGCCAGAAAGGAGGATCTTGAGAAAGCCCTCAGAGCTTGGGAAGAAGCTGGGAGAGCCCAGGCCCAATTGGCAGATGAAATCACTCCTGGCAGTGGTGATGAAGAAGATGGCAGAGGTCACTTTGAAACAGAGGGGGCACTGAGGTCCCCACAATTCAACCAAAGCATGGCTCGCCATCTGGAATTGAGAGGAGCTCCACTTCTGGAAGGAGAGCCAAGGATCTGGATGCCCAGCTCAACCGCCTAAAGATTGAGGAGAAGTAGCTGACTCTGGAAGAAAAAAGAGTCGCCTTAGAAGAGAGAAGGGTCATGCTGGGGCTCAAATACCAAGGATATGGTGACAGCAGCAAGGAACCAGAGGTGCATACAGGTGGTGCCTATGATCCCCGTTTACCTAAGGGTATAGTTCCTAACATTGTAGAAGGGGATGACATAGATAAATGGCTGTGTCTGACATGACGGGGTGTGATCCTGTTAAGGAGATGCGGGTGGATCCGTAAACCGCCAATATATCAAAGGAGGGACACCCTATACCATAGATATGTTAAGAAGTTACTAAGGCAGCGTGTTAGACCTGACATCTTTTGGCATGATTTCCCCTGTCTTTTTGCTTTTGACCTCCTCTTTTTGACTGTGTGCTGCATTTCGTTTTGCTGGTTTTAAAACTCTGGGCAATTTACCACTGCTGACCAGTGCTAAAGTGCAAGTGCTCCCTCTGTAAATTGAATTGGTGATTGGTTTATCCAGGAGCATTGGCATATTTAATTTACTAGTAAGTCCCTAGTAAAGTGCACCAGGTGTGCCCAGGGCCTGTAAATCGAATGCTACTAGTGGGCCTGCAACACTAATTGTGCCACCCACATGAGTAGCCCTGCAAACATGTCTCAGACCTGCCACTGCAGTGTCTGTGTGTGCAGTTTTAAACTACCATGTTGACCTGGCAAGTGCACCCACTTCCCAGGCCCAAACCTTCCCTTTTCTTACATGTAGGTCACCCGTAAGGTAGGCCCAAGGGAGCCCCATTGGCAGGGTGTAGTGTATTTAAAAGGTAGGACATGTGCTGTGGCATTTTACTTGTCATAATAGTGAACTACTGCTAATTTTGTTTTTCACTATTGCAAGGACTATTTCTCCCACAGGGTAACATAGGGATTGCCTTGAAATATCTTTTACGTGTAATTTCCCATTGGGAGCAGATAGAGATTTGGAGTTTGGGGTCTCTGAACTCACAATTTAAAAATACATCTTTTGTAAAGTTGGTTTTTAGATTGCGTGTTTGAAAATGTCACTTTTAGAAAGTGGGCATTTTCTTGCTTAACCATTCTGTGCCTCTGCCTGTCTGTGGAATCCACATCTGGGTTGGTTGACAGTTGGGCTCTTGTGCATTCATTTTAGACAGTCACACAAAGGGAGCTGAGGTATGCCTTGCATATCCTGATGGGCCACCACCAGGCTGATGGGCCTTCCTGAGCTAGAGTGGTGGGAGGAGTTGTAGCTGACACCTGAATATGGCTGTGCCTGTCCTCACACAAAGCTGTCTCCACCCCCTGTAGTGTGTCTGGAGCTAGGTCAGGGAAGGGCAGGGTCTTGTGCACTACAAAGACTTTGCTTTGAAGTTTGCCTACTTCAAAGGCAGAAACTGGAATAAGTACTGGAGCTGTGAAACCATAACTTCAGAACACTTCTGGACTAAAGGACATTCTGCCAGAAAGAAGAGCTGGATGGTGTAAGAGGGACTACCACTCTTCCTGTTGCTTTGTTGGGCTGGTCTGCCGCTTGCTGCTTCTGTCCTGGGAGTGAAAGGACTGGACTTTGCTTTCTGTATCCTGCTTTAAAGGTTCTCCAAGGGCTTGTGTGTGCTTGCCTCCTGTTAAGAAGTCTTAGGGCCATCAAAGACTTCATGTACCAGTGCCTGGGCTCTTCTGCTGAGAGTCTTGACTTGAGAAGTGGTGCCAAATCCAGTTCTTGGCCCTGGGCCCTTGGAAGTAGAATCTGGTGATCTAAGAGGAAAATCCACACATCAGCTCCCAGAGCCTGTTTAATCACCGCACCACAGCCCATAATCAACACATTGCTGCTGTGCGGCCATAGAATCAATGCAGCACCTGCTCTGCAGCTGAAAAATCGACGCAGCATGAGTCCTTAGCCCCGTGTCACCGCTGTCCATGGCACCCGCTCCGACTTCAATGCATCCCGTTTGCGGCTGTGGAAATGACGCACCGCCTGTTTCACTGCTGCGCATCGATGCAGTGTGTCCAGATTTTCAACGCATTGTCCCTAGGCGATGATACTTCATTGACACCACACTGCAGTAATGGACCAAGGCTGCATTTCCGGACCCCAACGCATCACCTCCCCAACCAGCAAGGAATCGACGCATCACCTCCCCTCTCAGCAAGGAATCGACACACCACCTCCCCTGCCTAGCAGTAAGGAACCGTTGTACCACCTCTTCTGCCAGTAAGGAATCAACGCATCACCTCCTCTGTGTAGTAAGGAACCAACGCATTACTGTACCTTCCAGCGCTTCACCTCCCCTGCAGCCCACATCATCTTTGTTTTTGATGCATCTCAGGTACTTTGTGCTAAAACATCCACATCCATTGATTTCTATGGATTAAGACTTATTGAATGTTTGAAAAGTGATATCTTTACTCATGTATGTTGGATTTTTGTTGTTTTGGTCTTGTTTTATTCAGATAAATACTGTCTATTCTTCTAAACTGGTGTGGACTCATTTTGTAGTGTTTTCACTGTGTTACTGTGTGTGTATGTGCAAATGCTTTACACTTTGCCTGTGAGATAAGCCTGACTGCTTATGCCAAGCTACCAAGGGTGTGAGCAGGGGTTATCTTAGCTGTGTGACCCCCTTACCCTGACTAGAGTGAGGGTCCCTACTTGGACAGAGTGCATAACGACAGCCAACTAGAGACCCCATTTCTAACACATCGTTACTTTTTCGGGCCTGCTCTTACAAGCCCATGTTGCCCGATTTTTTAAACAAATGTTTTTTTCAGATACAATCACACATCTATGCCTGCTCAACAAACTTATACTGGGTGGATAATGAATTAGTCAAAACCTTAAACTTGACAGACAATAGGTGTTTCTTCTTGTGAACATGTATTCTATTCACAACGTGTATTCAAATTGATATATAAATCGTAATGACAATTGACTCCATACTTTAAACGAATAACATTAGTGTCCAACATAAATATTTATATAATTAAATGCACAACATATACATATTTACACAAATACACTCATATCAACATAGAAAAGTGTCCAACATAAATACTGTTTCGACGAAGGGGATACACCAGTATCCTTCAGGAATGTTGTCATAAGGGGAGCATGGTTGCCCTCTGTGGTTGGGGCACAGTATTTCACCCTTAGTCGGTTGTCTGAGAGGTCGAAGTCCTCTCAGTTACTTTCGTTTGGCTCTTAATTGCCTTGTGGGGGTGCATGTGCCTTCAAACTGCACTTTTGTTATGCCGACGCGTTTCAAGCTTCAGTGTAGGCCTGGTAATTAATTGATTAAGGTCTTCCATAGGGCTTATGAGCTTACATGGAGGACACTACATATAAAACAAAAAAACTTGGACTGTGTGTCATATTTTGAGAACACCTCTTTATTGTATGCATCTTATCATTCAGACGGGTGGCCATAGAAGTTCACATACCATATGTTCTGGGATCCTATAGGTCAGGACTCGGCATCTGGTGATAGTTGAATTCAGGATTCTCATGGGAGGGTAGGATACTCCGCCTTAGGGAATTGGTTAATAGAGGGTGAAGAAAGGAGAAGGCATGGGGGCATATAATTACTGTGTGACCTTTATTTCAGTGTAACAAATAAAATTACATTTGCTAAATTGCGGGGCTCATTTGTTTCTTACTTCATTGGTAAGGTAGCTTTCCTTCTCCTTTAAAAGGTGCCTATAAATGGGGTCCTGGCATGGAGGCTGACCATTCTAACTTATGGGTGGTTACAGTCTCTGCAAAGATATTGTGCATGGTGTTTAGTGCTGGTCAGTCCAGCGATAATAGCATGTATAAGTACCTGTGAAATTTTACTGTTCTACTTTCCCTACCATGGCGATTGCTGGACAGGCTCACGGTTCCTTGCTTGCGGCACTATGAATTTGGCCTCCACGCACATTCGGAAGGGGCAAGGCAGAATGGAACAAAACATAAAGGGAGATTGTCAGTTGGTTACTTCTCTCGTAATCAGGAAGCAGGGTCGGATTGGTAACGCGGGCACTCGGGCAATGCTCCAGCTGTGGGCTGCTTTTTTGAGCATTCTGGGGGCCGATTTGGGTGGTTTCTGCATTGTTTGATGCCGCCAGCGGCCCAGTGGGTGCCTAAGTGGCCTTTCTGGAGGTAGATGGGCGTCCATTACCTCCCTTTTATCAACGGGCAGAGGTGTCACTCCCTTTCTCACGCTGGGCCGGCCCATTAATGTATGCATACTGAGCAGGGGCAGGGGGCCTGAGCAGAAGTGGCCACACTTGTTTTCAGGTATCTTTCACCAGTGCAAACTAATCCGTGCATTTTTGTTTACCCCCCCCCCCTATTTATAAAATTTCGCCAAAGCAGTGTTTTGCGGAAAGGCAATATGCAAATGTGGGCCACTTTTTTTTAGCGTGCCCGGGCCGATTTTCAATCCCAATCCAAACCTGTCAGGAAGTGCGTGGTTGCATTAGCTTTTTAGACTTCATACCTTAAACGGGTTGCGTATCTTTGTTGCGGCATTGCCGGAACATTACTGGTTCTAATACACGTTGGTGATTTAGTTCTCGCTGCACATCAACCCCTCGCCGCTGGAAGTAATATCGCGGCCACGCAGGGAACATGGTTCTCCATGTCCATGGTGACTGGAGCCCCCGTGTACACTACGCTTTGTGTTTTTTTTAAAAATGTGTGGAGTATATATTGGAAAAGTGATCCTGTCCCACCCTGCCACTTTTGCTTTGTTCCGAGTGGTTTTTGAAAAGATAATAAATAAATAAAATAAACAAAGTGGTGGCCCTTATCAGTGCATAGTGGGTGTTGTAGTTTTTTTGGAACAACATGTATTCCTAATACACATGTCTGTTTTGGGAGGTTTTTGATTCAGAAATTTGGGAGACATTATAAAACAACATCAATAGGTTAATACATATAATAATTAAGCATCAGAGACTTTTACACAATAAAAGGTGCAGTATATGTATTGCTTTACTTATGCTGTTCACATTGTGCGTGTGTTCCGTGGTATAGTCCCTATGCTTTTGGGCAGTTTCTAATGTTCTGCATATGTCTTTTAGGAAACATTTGGGGCCTTTTTGAGAGAAGAAAAAGGTTCAATTGTCTTGGTGTTCCCACCTAAAAAGTGTTAATCAAGGTGTGCTTACTGTGACTTATAGGGCAAAGAAATTGCCAATCTCTGATAGTTTGTTTAGGCCATTTTCTGTTGTTCGCATGCGTAATATTCATTTGTGCCTCTAGGCGTAGTTGTACTGGTTCCGCATAACTAATCTTCACGTGTTTCAACACCATCCACCTGAGGTCTGTCAATGCATGTTTTTTCATCAACGTTTTGTTTGACCATGTCTGAGTTTGGAGTTTTGCAAGTAACGCAAGATTTGTGTTGTACAATGAAGTTTTTGATCTCTTGATTTATTTTCCCTTTGTAGGCTTTTTCACATGGGCACATCATGAAGTACACAACGTTCCTGGTATTACAGTTTGTGAACTCTGTGGAGAACTCCTCTCCTTTGATCATACTGTTGCAGGTGGAACAGTTGATACATTTAAGGTGTCCTCTCACCAGAGGCAAATTTAGCATGGTACTAAGTGTTGGGGTCTGATTTTTTAATTCTGCATTTGATCTCACCAGGCTGTCTCAAATGTTCTTGTTGCATTTCAATTTCAAACATGGGCGTTTCTTTGAATTGTTGTAGCCATGTTACAATTTTATCTATGAAGATAATTGGATCCTCAGTAATAATCCTTTTGGAGAGCATATCCCCATATAGAAACTATATATCGATGACGTGCTGATGATATGGAAGGCCCCGGGGAAAAGATCAGAGACTTTGTTAAATGTGGCAACTGTTCCACCTGCGACAGTACGATCAAACAAGAAGAGTTCGCATACAGGGACATCAGGATAAAACACACAGGGGAAGATTTACAAGCCCCTTGCATCACTTTTACGCTGCCATTGCGTCACTTTTGTGACGCAACGGCAGCGTAGAAAATGCGGCAAATTTACAACGTGACGTATCTAGGGAGATGCGTCACGTTGTAAAGCCCTGCGTGACATTACACCTGCATCAGGTATAATATATGCAGGGTAGGCGTTCCCACGCAGGAAAGCCTCGTAAAAGTGACGCAGTAAAATCTACAAGATTTCACTGCGTGCCTTTTAGGACGCCACTGCATCAAAACCTTACGCCTGCTTAAAGCAGGCGTAAGGAGTGACGCAATTTATTGGGAATTGGCCGCAACACGCATTGCTGGAGTTGCGACGTGCTTGCGACACGACTCCAACAATGCGTGTCTTTTCCGCCAACAGATGCGTCAGAATTTCTGACGCATCTGTCAATCCTTGCGCCGTATTGCAAATACGGCGCATCTATAGTGGCGCAAGTGTTTTTCACACAGGCGCAGGGAAACCGACGCATCTATACAGATGCGTCAGTTTCTTGTAAATCTGCCCCACAGAGTTCACAAACTGTAATACCAGGAACGTTGTGTACTGCGTGTTGTGCCCATGCCCAACCAAACCCAACTCTAGCAAGCAGACTAGTGGGGACCCAGGTCTAAAGAAAGTCTTAGACAACATGCTGTGCTTTGACTGTCAGTAGCCAGGGCACTACAGAGGCGAGGCAGCCTGCCCCAAAAGAAAGGTTACCACTGGGATGGCCAGTGTATCCTTAGAAGAGGATACCTCAGATGAGGAGGTCCTAATAGCTTTTAACTGGGAAATGGACCCAGATGGTAAGCCGGTGATTCCTGAGGGTGGCAGCCAGCACTTCCTCTCCCTCAAAGTGAATGGTATCCTAACCAGTAGCTCCCAAGCGAAGGAAAAAGATAAAAGATTGTAAAAACACAGTTCCAGCTATTGTCCATTTTAGGTTGGGTCCTGTCACAGTCAATGTGGGTTAGCTTACCAGAGAGAATAACCCTGACAGATGTAAAGCAGAGTAGTCCCTGTAATAGGTGAACCAGGTTCCCTACATCCTTCCTTGCTGGACGGTCAGGAAATCTCACCAACAGTGGGATTGAGTTCTTCTGGATGTGTTAGCTGGTGGGGGGGTTTATGTAAGGAAACAGGCTTTTTGCAGGTTTCACCCCACTTTTTTGCCCCCATGTGGACTATACTAGCTGCTGGTTTTTCAAATCTGAAAGTGTGCTGAGACCTGCTAACCAGCCCTCAGTAGCAGTGTTCTTACCCTTTACAAAGTGTATGTCGTATTGGCTACCCACAATTGACAAGTACAGACTTACTTATAAGTCCCTAGTATATGGGACCCTAGGTACCAAGGGCATGTAAGGCAGAATGTCCACCCAGGACTACAGTACTGTTTGTGCCACACTGTGTGTGACAAAATGCAAAATGGCTCCCAGCCTGCTCTGTCATACAAAACAGATGGACAGGAATGCATACGTGCCAACAGATCCAATTCAGACGGGAGACTAACAATTTTTTAAGCCCATAACAACTTTATTTTAGTTGTCTACCCCCAAAACTTGCATCTGCTTCCATGCAAGTCCATGGGGAAAATAAATTCCCTCAATTTGTTTGCCATATTCACCCTCTTTGCTGCTTCAAAATGTTGGCATGTATGGGAATGTTGTCCAAAGAGATTACCAGTGGCTGCAATTAATTCAAGTAACCTGCCCTATCATATTTTGTTTTTCCATATAATAAAATGAACAATCCCTTGGTCCTTTAGCTCCCGCTTTCTATAGGCAATACATGTTCCACTATAAATTAGAAACTATTATATGGATGTATTTTATTAAGTTTTAGTTTCCGTGATTTCGAATTATAAAAGTTTGTAATTGTGGGCCAAATTTGTATGTTGCAATGGCAAGTGCGTTCCCTCCTCGCCAACACAGTGGCCCGCCCCCCCCCAATTGAAATGTGGGTGGAGCATAATTTGGCCTATGCATCTCCGACGGCCCAGCGGAGTAAGGGTCTTTGAAGAATTGGCTATGTGTCCACCTGCCCCATTAGGATTGGCAGACGTATAGCCGTTTTTTACTGTCAGTCACCAGACGGCAAACCCTGGTGGTAAGAGACAGTAAAAAATACTTAATTGCCCCGCTCGCCATGGGAGATGACTCCCATGGCATGTGGGGCATTATCTATTTTATTTTCAAAAAGAAAATCCCACTTTGGGGGTGGCATCTCCGCCAGGGCTTCGGAGTAATTTACTCAATCGCCCATGCAGAGAAACAGGCTGCCCGCCAACAATTAAATTAGGTCCTGTGTTTTTGCGTTTAAATTTGCACCTTGCTTTCTTTTTGATGTTAGATTACAACAAAGCTAGATATACAAATAAGCTCATTAACTGTATTCTAATCATAAATAAATTGAAAACCTTCTAAGTAATTACATAAAACAGTCCATTCAAATGTTTAGAAAATAAAACATTTCTTTGTTAATAAAAATATAATTTTATCCAAGACATGTTTATATTTAATCAGTATAGTCAGTGGATCACAAATTACCTTGCTTTCGCCTCAAGAGTCCTATTTCTCTCTCGAGCTCTGAGGCCCATAACGATATCTGTGGTAGATTTTCGCACCTGGAATGAGGTAAATATGTGCACTACCCTGTCAAGCCGAATACAGGAAAATGGTACCAAAGGACCAGAACATTGCGCGAATTTTGATGCCGCTTACTGGGAAATAGGCGTGTTCTTTGCTTCAGTTTAATTTGTTTCCCCTACTTTTCCACCTGCACAGAACGCAGCACTTTGTGACGTAGGCTTGCAATGCCTTTCAGTTGAAAGACCTGAGTGCTCCTGCCCAAGACCAAACAAGGGCACTGTGACACATCTATTGTTTCAAAAGTCCACCGTACAGAAAGAGCTTTTTGACCCTGAACTTGGCACACTGCTTTATCTTTCTGAGATACACACGATGAATATAAATGACACTTGGCCACTACTAAAAAGTGTACCTACTTTGTAAAGAAACGTGTACGAACGGACAATAACAGGGCGCGCCATTGTTAAATCGTCCTGCAGAGCAGAAGGGATCATATACATTCATGATTCATGGTGTTTTGTAAATACGTTATGGTACATCTTGAGCTTGCCAAAATAATTGTGCTTCAAACGTTTGAATGATGGAGGAACTGGGTAGGAACGAGTCAGCTATTGCCAGGTTCTAATTTGCGGTTAATACAGCTCAGTGAACCGTGCGATAACTGCAGAGGTCTGAGTGTTACCTGGAGTTTCCAGGTTAATATTTCTGATTCATCGATTCAATGCTCACAACATGAGTACAGTTGTGTTGAAGTGTCATTCACATTTTGGTTCTGTCCACCACACCGCAGTGCAGTGTATGAGGTCACTTAAGACACTGGTTATGTTAGTATATATATTAAAATCTTTATTCCGGCCACCAAAGTAGGTTATATTGGTAAATCTGGTCCTGTTTCTCCATACCTGTCAATCTCTTGAATTAAAAAATGCAAGTGAAATCAGAGTTAAGAGGGTGATCCCATTAAGATAAATGGAGAAGGACAATTTTTGGGCGGGTGATACAGGTCTGAAAATCTGCTGTCCCCATTAAAGTTTTGAAGCCATTTGGTTTGTCAAGTGGGTGAAAAGAAGTAAAAGAGGGCGACACCTGCCAAATGTGGGGGAATTGACAGGTACGCTGGATCGCTTTTGACTGAACAAGTGCGCATCCACATCCATCTAAAAAGAAGTGCACATCCACCTAAAATGGAGGGCACTCAAGTTGCAGTCATGGTGAGCCAATACTTTACTTTGATAATCCTTTTTAGTCTTTATCTTTTTTATTTTTTTAGTCATCCTTGGGTGTTTAAACTCTTTCATAAGGTTACAATTAATCAAACACAATAGTAGCACCAAAAAGATTACTGTACTTTGTTGTACATTAAAAAGTAAAGGGGATTCCTATACCTGTTGCATGTTCACCATCTTGCCAGGAAGCACCCATATTGTGCCATTAAAATTATGTGCAATGGTTATTCATTTTTCAACTTTGAAATTTTATTGGCTCTTTTATATGGTGGCATGTATTGTATTTTTGTTCTTTTTATTTTTGTGACATTTGCTTGCAATAGCAAAATATTAACCTTCGCACCAACTTGCCAAGGTTTTGCCAACACTTGTTTAAGACATTCATTTTCCCCATTGCTCTATGTTCATTTGAATGAGTAGCAATCACCTCAAACGTTATGTTCATTGGATGTGTACCAATCATCTGAAACTGAATGAAGACAAATCTTAAATACTCTTTCGGGCCCAATCCTCTCCTTTCTGGGAGCCCTCTTTCTGACCATTGAGATAATGGTCAGCTAAAGCCAGCATTGCCACCTGTGTTAAAAACGTAGGTGTGAAAATTCACTCAGTTTTGTCTTTGGCGCATCAATTTAACATGGCGATAAAGAGCTGATACTTTCAATTGAAGCGTACCTTATACTGGTATACTTTCTCTCAGAAGGTTCAGATCATTAACACTTTTATTTCTTTATGTCTTGACCTTTGTAATTTGATCTACATTGTACTCACCTAATTCACAAACTTCCACTCATTCAAAATTACGCAAGAAGATTGGGGCTTCGACTGAAAATAAGAGACTTGGGGGCATATTATCAACGGCCAGCGATAATTATCGCTGGCCGTGCTTAGCGACAGATTCCCTATCGCAGGCTATCTCTGGAATTTATCGCCCTGGTAGCGCGTTATTAACAACGCGCTTCTCCAGGGCGATAAAAATTCCAGAGATAGCGAGGTTATCGCCGTTTTGCAGGGAACATCGCTGGTTTTCCAGCGATGTTCCCTGCAAAACGGCGATAACCTTGCTGATACGACCCTGTGGTCGTATCAGCAGAATCCACCCCCTATGTTAGGGATGGCTAAGTCAGGATTTTAGCAGACGTTAGATTTTGGCGAAAACGGCCGTTTTCGCCGAAATCTAACCTCTGCTAAAATCATGTGGGCTGCCTTGTAAATATTGCGATGTGAACATCAGCGATATTTGCAACGTAGTCCATCCGGGGTACGCCCACTTTGCATCTCATTAGAGATGCAAAGATGGGCGTTGGGGGAAAGGGCGATAATGCAAGGATTCACGCGATAGCGTGACCTTGCTGATTAGGCGATAAAATTATCGCCGCTTTTCGTCCGAAAACGGACGCAAAAGCGGCGATAATTGTTTATCGCCTCGTTGATAATATGCCCCTTTATGACTCCAACTCTGGCCTCCTTGCATCGGTTTCCACTGAAAGCGCAAATTCTTTTAGATCTATGTGTTTAGTGCAAAAACGTTTGACTTAGCTTTGAGTTCTCAACTTTGCATCAGCTGTGTTGAATCCATAGGTCACAGGGTAAACTTCTTCTCTTCCCTTGTCTTACCTTTGTCAGCTGTGCTTTTTCTGTTCATGCAGTCAGGGAGTGGAGCTCTCTGCCTCTTAATCCAAGACAAACTAATGATCTCCAAAGATTTAGAAAGGGCCTAAAAAGACTTGGCTGTTGAAATGCTATTTTTATCTGTCCACTTCTGGATGCTCTCCATCTGCTTGGTGATTTCTCTTTCGGAAGCCTTAAGCATTTTAGCGCCATGATACCCTTCCTGGGGTGAACAATGCACTTTATAAAACACTTAATCATAATCCGAATGTTCTTCCAGGAGCTCTTTTTTCCATTAATAGTCACGCAGAACTGTATAGTAAAAATCCGTATTTGTAAAGCGCGAACTACTCACCCTTACGGGTCTCAAGTCGCTGGGGGCCGTCGTGTGAATTAAGTGAGGTATTGCCCAGAGTCACATGGTGCTGAGCTGAGCTGCCGCCGGAGCCGGGGATCGAACTGTGAGCGCTGTGCTCCGAAGTCAGCTGCCCTGGCCGCTGCACCACACAGATTTTGTATGCGTGTCCTTCTCTAGGAGGCACTTCTTTAAAATTCAAGTTATCACTCCTGGGCCTGACCAAAAATGTTTTCTTGCATTTGCAATATTGACTAATGTCTCATTAGGCAAGTTTCACACAATTTCGCCAGAGCAAATTTTTCTTTCGGCAAGGGACTTGCTTGAGCAGAAAATGTTTTTAAGGAGGAAGATTTTCTTCATACCTTGTACCTCATGCTGGTGTCTTACATAGGGTTTGAACGCAAGGTGTGCCTACAAGTTCAATTCTCATCCAAGACACCATTGAATTATTTTAATGAAATTTATAGTAATTTCTAGTACAATTTATGACATTTCATAAAATTCTGCCCACCCCTAATCCCATCTTAAAAAATATTAAATATTTGAGATTATTCTAAAATCTGAAACACTTTTCAAATAACTAATGCTTTGAGAGTAACATCTGTAATGTGAGCAATAAATTGCAATAATGATGAAATGAAACATTTTTCATGACAAAGTAGGGATCATTTTTTCAATCCTCCGTGAATTATATTTAACCTTCGCACCAACTTGCCAAGGTTTTGCCAACACTTGTTTAAGACATTCATTTTTCCCCATTGCTCTATGTTCATTTGAATGAGTAGCAATCACCTCAAACGTTATGTTCATTGGATGTGTACCAATCATCTGAAACTGAATGAAGACAAATCTTAAATACTCTTTCGGGCCCAATCCTCTCCTTTCTGGGAGCCCTCTTTCTGACCATTGAGATAATGGTCAGCTAAAGCCAGCATTGCCACCTGTGTTAAAAACGTAGGTGTGAAAATTCACTCAGTTTTGTCTTTGGCGCATCAATTTAACATGGCGATAAAGAGCTGATACTTTCAATTGAAGCGTACCTTATACTGGTATACTTTCTCTCAGAAGGTTCAGATCATTAACACTTTTATTTCTTTATGTCTTGACCTTTGTAATTCGATCTACATTGTACTCACCTAATTCACAAACTTCCACTCATTCAAAATTACGCAAGAAGATTGGGGCTTCGACTGAAAATAAGAGACTTGGGGGCATATTATCAACGGCCAGCGATAATTATCGCTGGCCGTGCTTAGCGACAGATTCCCTATCGCAGGCTATCTCTGGAATTTATCGCCCTGGTAGCGCGTTATTAACAACGCGCTTCTCCAGGGCGATAAAAATTCCAGAGATAGCGAAGGTTATCGCCGTTTTGCAGGAACATCGCTGGTTTTCCAGCGATGTTCCCTGCAAAGCGGCGATACCTGCTGATACGACCCTGTGGTCGTATCAGCAGAATCCACCCCTATGTTAGGGATGGCTAAGTCAGGATTTTAGCAGACGTTAGATTTTGGCGAAAACGGCCGTTTTCGCCGAAATCTAACCTCTGCTAAAATCATGTGGGCTGCCTTGTAAATATTGCGATGTGAACATCAGCGATATTTGCAACGTAGTCCATCCGGTACGTCCCACTTTGCATCTCATTAGAGATGCAAAGATGGGCGTTGGGGGAAATGGCGATAATGCAAGGATTCACGCGATAGCGTGACCTTGCTGATTAGGCGATAAAATTATCGCCGCTTTTCGTCCGAAAACGGACGCAAAAGCGGCGATAATTGTTTATCGCCTCGTTGATAATATGCCCCTTTATGACTCCAACTCTGGCCTCCTTGCATCGGTTTCCACTGAAAGCGCAAATTCTTTTAGATCTATGTGTTTAGTGCAAAAACGTTTGACTTAGCTTTGAGTTCTCAACTTTGCATCAGCTGTGTTGAATCCATAGGTCACAGGGTAAACTTCTTCTCTTCCCTTGTCTTACCTTTGTCAGCTGTGCTTTTTCTGTTCATGCAGTCAGGGAGTGGAGCTCTCTGCCTCTTAATCCAAGACAAGCTAATGATCTCCAAAGATTTAGAAAGGGCCTAAAAAGACTTGGCTGTTGAAATGCTATTTTTATCTGTCCACTTCTGGATGCTCTCCATCTGCTTGGTGATTTCTCTTTCGGAAGCCTTAAGCATTTTAGCGCCATGATACCCTTCCTGGGGTGAACAATGCACTTTATAAAACACTTAATCATAATCCGAATGTTCTTCCAGGAGCTCTTTTTTCCATTAATAGTCACGCAGAACTGTATAGTAAAAATCCGTATTTGTAAAGCGCGAACTACTCACCCTTACGGGTCTCAAGTCGCTGGGGGCCGTCGTGTGAATTAAGTGAGGTATTGCCCAGAGTCACATGGTGCTGAGCTGAGCTGCCGCCGGAGCCGGGGATCGAACTGTGAGCGCTGTGCTCGAAGTCAGCTGCCCTGGCCGCTGCACCACACAGATTTTGTATGCGTGTCCTTCTCTAGGAGGCACTTCTTTAAAATTCAAGTTATCACTCCTGGGCCTGACCAAAAATGTTTTCTTGCATTTGCAATATTGACTAATGTCTCATTAGGCAAGTTTCACACTAATTTCTGCCAGAGCAAATTTTTCTTTCGGCAAGGGACTTGCTTGAGCAGAAAATGTTTTTAAGGAGGAAGATTTTCTTCATACCTTGTACCTCATGCTGGTGTCTTACATAGGGTTTGAACGCAAGGTGTGCCTACAAGTTCAATTCTCATCCAAGACACCATTGAATTATTTTAATGAAATTTATAGTAATTTCTAGTACAATTTATGACATTTCATAAAATTCTGCCCACCCCTAATCCCATCTTAAAAAATATTAAATATTTGAGATTATTCTAAAATCTGAAACACTTTTCAAATAACTAATGCTTTGAGAGTAACATCTGTAATGTGAGCAATAAATTGCAATAATGATGAAATGAAACATTTTTCATGACAAAGTAGGGATCATTTTTTCAATCCTCCGTGAATTATATTTAAATAAGTAAGGTTTGTTTCCCCTTTCCTTCTTCAGTCCATCAGTTGGAAATTCTGAATCTTAGCAACTGAAGGTTGATCTGCTAACTTTTGTAATGTGTCTGCTGAAGCACAACTTTTATGAAAGTTGTGATCAGTTTGATCTAGAAAGAAAACTTTTTGTTAAAATCTGCAAATTAAGCTGTAGATATGGGATAGGTTTATGCGGCAAGTGCAGGACAATTGATTATTACAGCAAAATACCATACTTTAAATGGCTCAGGTTTAGATCGTCATTTCCTGATTGATGAAATGTTAATTTCAGACTGCATAAAAAACGTCAGCACACGAGAAATAAGCTGCATAAAAAAAACTAGAAATGTAATAATAATAATAAGTAGATTTGCATAACGCAAATCCAGGGCTCAATTTTTGCTAATTAGTCAACAATTTTTCATGTCAGTGTAATTTCCATGTCAAGATTTGAGGACTGCTACAAGACAATCTGTGAGGTGTATTCCTTTAAGGCTTTGGCGGCCTGGCCTTTGACAGGTGTGGCGCTGTAAGGAGTAGGCCTGTCTGGGTCAACGGTGCGACCTCCAGGTCACGACAGGCAGCAGCACTATAGTACCAGCATTGGCAACCTACCCCACCCCTCCAACGTAACATGCATGCTCATAAATAAACACAAAACACATTTCTTGTTTGGGTAAAATTGCTGCAGGTTTATTACATACACCGTTATGTAATATGGTGGGTTATCTTACGGGCGATCCAAGGGCAGGCAACCGTCTGGGCCGCCTGCCCGCCTGATGAGCCAAGCAGCACTGGGGCGAACCCCATCTGTGCTGCCACTTCTGGTGATCCTCTTCCCGGATCACGTGACACATGGTCCCTTGTTACTCACGCCCCTTTCAGGGCGGAGCGTAGCATAGCAAACCCCCCGGTTGTTCAGGCCCACAACCGCCCGAAGGACTAACGGGGCGCCGACACGGTTTTCCAGGAACCTCCCATGAGGCTCCTAGGATTTGGCTCTGGCACCCACCATGGTGCCGCGCAGAGGTACCCTTCTGTACCCCTCTGCTTCCAGATCGCCCTGTAACTCCGCCTGCAACGAAAAAAGACAACATTACAACATTCTCTGCCTCCTGCCTGCCACGAACCACGCCGGGTAAGCGGTAGGGTGGGAGACGGCGTGTCCGGGCGCGCGAAAGAGGACGACAAGATGGTGGGGGGAGGAATATATACCCCTCCCCCTGTCCTCGCGCCCCGGAAGTGATGCTCGCCTAGCGCGCTGCGCCAAGGCTTGGGGGACTCCTCCCTGAGTCCCTGCGGGGGTGTGGGGTGCCCAGCTGGCACTAGAGGGCTGCCCTCGTTAGTGGCCCCCTGCGGGGGCCTCGGACAGCCGCATAGTACCAGCATTGGCAACCTACCCCACCCCTCCAACGTAACATGCATGCTCATAAATAAACACAAAACACATTTCTTGTTTGGGTAAAATTGCTGCAGGTTTATTACATACACCGTTATGTAATATGGTGGGTTATCTTACGGGCGATCCAAGGGCAGGCAACCGTCTGGGCCGCCTGCCCGCCTGATGAGCCAAGCAGCACTGGGGCGAACCCCATCTGTGCTGCCACTTCTGGTGATCCTCTTCCCGGATCACGTGACACATGGTCCCTTGTTACTCACGCCCCTTTCAGGGCGGAGCGTAGCATAGCAAACCCCCGGTTGTTCAGGCCCACAACCGCCCGAAGGACTAACGGGGCGCCGACACGGTTTTCCAGGAACCTCCCATGAGGCTCCTAGGATTTGGCTCTGGCACCCACCATGGTGCCGCGCAGAGGTACCCTTCTGTACCCCTCTGCTTCCAGATCACCCTGTAACTCCGCCACAGCTCTGGAGGTGGCCACCGTCGCCGCCAGAGCCCCCCACCAAAACAGCTCCTTTCTCACCTGCAACCTCTCATTTCCAGGCCTCCTGCAAAGCTAGGGAAGAGAACACTCCCACTGGTGATAGATGAACCCCATCTATATCACAATAGCCCTTGCTGATAGCCTGGATCAGCTAGTGTCTATTGCAACACAAGGCCCTTCTGCCCTGTGAATTTGTGTCAAGAACTATCCACCCTCCTGTGGGAAAGTTCCACTACTTCACATAACTCAGCCCTGTGTCAACTCTGGGCGGGGCAGATCCGATTCCCTGGTTCACATTGCCCCATGAATTTGCTGAGCTCACCTAGCTGCCGTCCATCTAGGACGGTGTGTCTAGCACACCTGTGTGCCCGCTTAAGGGACAGCTGCCCGCTTGTTGGGAGACCGCTCCTACACCCACCTGCCTACTTTTGGCTATTCGGGCGAGAAGGATTATACTTTAACCTTTGCACCGTCCATTTGCTTTCTAACTCATGACGCACAGGAATGTCCATAACTAGACGTGTGTGACGATGAGCCAGGGTGCCCTCCTGCCCTTGCATCCCTTATTTCTTATGGGAATTTCGCCAGCTCAGCTCCCTTCGTGGTGAACCCCCTAGGGATACCAGCTAGAGAATCCGTCTGATTAATGCAGTGCGCACTGGCTGCCATATGGTGCCTAACTTTAAGGATTGGCTAAGTCCTACTTTGCCCTTCATCCCAGAATAGTAATTCCTGTCACTGACCACCACAAGGGGCTCCTACTGGGCTGTGTAAGTGAGGCCCAGGGTGACCTTGACGATCGGCTTGGTGTGGATGGGTGCTAACATTACCTGGTTGAAGTGCAATCCCTTTGACAAACACTCCTGCCAAGATGCCACTCAGGTAGAAGCAAGAGTTATCCAGCCCACCTTACTTCCTGTCCCAGTTATCTGAGTAAATTGTGAAAGATGCACATTTGAAATGGTAGCGGATACTGTAACTTACGCCTGCAAATGCTCTGCACAGAGCAGCCCGCTAGACAATGGCTTCCATTGAAAGGGGGTGCCAACAGACCTCCTAGCTCTAAAGGCGGTACCTCTGAGTAGGGCTCTACTCTAACAAGTGCCCCATGCATCGGATACCGCCTCCGGCTGCAAGCCGCTCAGTGCTACTGATGCCTTGGCGCTTCATGCCCCACAGCCAGCTCACCCTGCTACAATGCGCTCGTGACTGGGCCTCAAAAGTGCGGCGAAAGCGCGAGACTTCCTAGCCTGACCTTGGCTCTTCACCAGGCTCCCTCGCAAGAGCCATCCACAACCTTGTGGCCTAAAACATTCGCCCTGTGGGGTGGATGCGAATTGACTGCAAACCACTCCTAGGCGTTCTCTACCCATGTTGTAAATGGAGTTTCAGGTAGGCTAGGGTATGCACCTAAGCCTGGCCGAAGCCACCCCTCTAGTCAGGGGAAGGGGGTGCACACTTATGCTGACTCCTGCCCACCCTTTAGGTGGCTAGGCAGAGACTGGCTATCCCAGAGGCAGTTTAAATTTCGTGTGCCATATGCACTCCCACATTGGCACCTGCAGCAGAGATTCCATACCAGGCAATTCTAAATACCCTGCGTATCGTCCACCCAAGAGAGACTTAGTACCATCTGCCCCTATTACTCTGTGCTACCAAACCTTATCATGACCTCACCGGTATTATATAACTCACTAGGCCAATCGGGCCACCGTCCTACAGCTCAGATAGCACAACCCCGTAGTTGTTGGCAGCAACTGTACTTCGCATAACAGCACAGAGTAAATAAAAATTGTGCTTCCCCCCTTGGGCCGGTAACTAACATCCAACAAGTCAGAACCTGGTCATGAGATCCCAGTTTCCTGGAGTAAAACAATGATTGTCCTGCACCATTAACAAATGTGCTACATGCCCGCATGACCTAGCCCCTTGGTGCTACAGTGGGCAGACACCCCCTGGAGGCAGTGGTCTTACCAACTCTCCTCCGAAATACGCAGCTATAGGGGCTCCAGATCTAGGGTGTGAGAAAGGTCTTTCTGACGTAGCCCACCAACAGTTTATACGTGTAAGTGACTGGCCCCCAATATGGTGTGACCAAAACAAGGCTGAAACAAAGGAGCATGAGGCCTTAAGCAACGGGGTCTTTGTGTACTGGAAACATTACTTAGCCCCACCAAGAACCATGGACATCTCCTGAATGCGGGTCACCAGATCGTCAAAGAAATATTGATGGATTAGAGACCTATGCCCCATCCAAACTGCCGAATTAAAATTGGCGAGAATAGTTCTATGAAAGAAAAGCATTGAATGACCCGCTCAAAGCCAAAGGACATATCAAACCACTTATGTCTACTTAGCTGAGAAGGATGGAGCGATGCCCCTTATCGGTATTAGTGAATGGAGGCATTATTCATTCATGCACATACTCAAGCTGAAGTTATCGAGGCGCCTTGCATGAGCACCCGTCACGTAATACCATGACCTACGCCATATTACAGGCACAGTTAGCTCTACATGGCAGTGGCCCCCGCCAATTATTACACAAATTAAGCCCCTGCTCTCAAACTGGGAGAGGGAAAGTGCAGTGGGCACAACTATCTCTGGGGTGGCACCCAAATTAATGGCCCGTGCGACAAGCTAACCAAATTATATACCAGGCACAAGGCAGCAGGCGCGCACCACCCGCCACCAGGAACTTGGCCCCCTCGGGGCACACGGCAGCCCCACCAGGAGAGTACGTCGCCAGCATAACCAGACGACCTCAGAACCGGAGCGGCGCCCTTATACAACTGCAAGCATGGTACTAAAAGCGAGGCATGAGGTGCGCCTTAAATATTTTCAGGAGAAACCCATTGAATGAGGCGTTCATAGTACTCTCAGGGCAATGCCTTTGACCGTCCCATAGCCCTCTAAAATTCGAAATCACTGCCTCAAAGCGTAAACCCTGGCCCGTGGCGCAGTTCCAGGCCGCGACTCTCGCCTTGTCCCCCCAGCCATGTGGTGGCCTAAACACCTACGGCACCCTAGAGGGTAAAGAGTCTCATAGGTCCGTGCTTTCCTTGGAACACAAACCAGCAGAGGTGTTCTCTTTCCATCCTTCAGAAACTCACAAAGCGACTTTATTTAGAACCAACTAATTAGTATACAGTGATGGTAATTTGGCAGTATACTCCCTGCTGAGCCGTCTCCCTGTACACTATGCCACATTTGGCCCAAGAGCCTACACCACATTTTCCATACGGAATGCCTATTCTTATAAAGCCAGGTTCAAGCATCAAAAATTGAGGGCCTTTGTCCATCTGATGGCGACATGTGCTCCAGCACGCAGCTCGCCCCAGGGGATCAGCATGAATATCAGTGCAGCCCAACAACCCAAACATCGATCAGAAACTACGATAGACTCATCAAAATCGAGCTGTACTGCATAAAATGTCTTAGACTCTTGTCGTCTTAGACACATGGCAAAACGGGCTG